>CANYBF011997712.1:0-15786 GCA_948192965.1 Dalechampia spathulata
AATAATAATAATAATAATTACTTTTTTCATTTTTATTCAATTATTATTATTCAATATAATTAATCATTATTTAATTATTTATTATATTATTAATCATATTATAAAATAAAATTAATCATTACTTAATCATTTATTATATTATTAATCATATTATAAAATAAAACTAATCATTACAATATCATTACATTTTTATTTATAATAATAAAATGTAAATTACTTGACTACCGATCAAACTAACGGTCAATTTTTCGAAAGCCACATATTCTTGGCCACCTTTCAAACCGATGATCAACTTTACCACATCATCGACATGTCATCGGTATGGCCACCTTTCAAACCGACAATCAACTTTACCACATCATCGACATGTCATTAGTATTTACTACATCAGATGGCCACTAATAAAACCAAAGACCAACTTATAAAACATATCAAATCACATCAAATCGACAAATATTTTTTCTTCATTTTATTTTTTAATTTTATTTACATCAAACAATGAAATTGAAATTGCCATGATTGTGAAAGTCGACAGCTATTGCGTGTTCATCGCCAAATTTTCAAAATTAATTAATTAATAGCAAGAACATACAGAAACCTTCGATTCTAAGGAATCAGAGAAGCAGCTCAGCCAATCACGCGTATAACAGGTTGTTTCTTTTTTCTTTTATTATTTGGTGTTAATATTTTTTGTTTATGCTTCGTCATCTGATCCCTTGCTAATTGTTTGTTTTTTTTGAAAAAGCATAGATAAATACGCAGCAATCGACACAGTAGTAGCAGGAGAAGGCAGATTGAACAGAGGATTTTTTTTCTTCTTCATTTTATGATAAGCAGGTTTTAATCGGTGGTGTTTTTTTTTGTGATTTGATAGCGGATTCGCAGCGATCATGTCGATGCTCGATTCTTTCTTCAACAAAGGCTTTAAAGCTGCCAAATGGTGAAATTTTTTTCTCTTTTCAATTTTTCTTTATTGGATAATATTTTGCTGTTTCTGGCAATTGTGTAGAATTCTTTAATATTTTGGTATATTCTTCAAATGGTTATTGTTTTTGATTACGAACAGTAAAACCCTACTTAAATTGACAATACCGCGAATTAAGCTGTTGAGAAATAGGAGAGAAATCCAGGTAAAGCAAATGCGTAGAGACATTGCTAAGCTTCTTGAAACTGGTCAAGAAGCCACTGCTCGGATTCGGGTATAAATCTATTTCTCCATTGTCTTACTCCAATTGTAATTTTTGAATTTGTTTTTTGGGAAGAGAACATATATATATGGTGGGCTAATATTATTATTTGTTATTTTGAACAATTCAGGTAGAGCATATAATAAGAGAAGAGAATATGATGGCTGCACAAGAAATTCTTGAGCTATTTTGTGAGCTTATTTCTGTGCGCCTTCCAATTATTGAAACCCAAAGGTTAGTAGCTAAACTGAATTTATTTTCTGGTTTCCTTTTCTTTTCATATCTCTTATTGATATGATATGCTTTGATTGTTAGTAGCTATTTTGATTGTTGTTCTTGTTGTGATGCTTTGTTAGGTTAGTACTACTAAGCGAGCTGGAAGGATAAGATATAGCCTGTAGGGTTTTTTTTCAGTTTTCAAAAACGTAGGTTCATTTTGGTTAGAACATTTGTTAACTGCCCTGAGATTCATAATAAATGAATTGTACCAAGAATAGAAGAGAAGACAAGAGCCAGAAGGAAAAAGGAAGGTTTTATATGTGATGCAAAAGGATGTTAAGTTCTGGCAGTGACAACTGCATTTTTGAAGCATTAGTTTGTAGACAAAAAATGAAACTGAACACTGCAAGTTGCAGCATAGGTTTAACTCATTGATCAGTCGAGTATTTGATTACTAATGAGTGCAGTGTGTAAGACGCTAAGTTAGTGTCTTTTTGTTATCAGGAATGGATACTACTGTTATGTACATAACAAGACGCTATTTCTCGTGCAAATTAATTTTTGTAGAGATTTCAAATTGCGTCATAGCCATGGAATGCTTATAGGAATTGGTTTCATTATTATCTCAATGAATTAGGCTTACTTGAAAACGTCTTTTCCCTATGTGACTTTGGCTCTATCTCAGTCCTAATTTCAGTCCGGTTAAATCAGTTGTTCTCCTTTATTTAGCTCAGTTTAGGGTTTGATCCCTTTCCAAGGAAATAAAATGGCAGAAAACGCAAGTTCTAAAATATTTATCGTTAATAGCAGGGAAATGTATATTTATGCATGACGAGAGGGACTGGTAATGTCCTGATATTGTTCTGTTTCATCGTTCACTTGACATTGTGTCTTTTCACAGTTTAGATGCTGCTAAACAACACCGCTATCTGACATATTTGATTATTCAGTGGTCATTTTTTGCATACCGAACAATTAAAAACAATTTTCTACAGCAACATGGTTAAAAATGTTTCAATTTTTTTAAGAAATTGGATGTCTGAAGGACATGTTCATTCCAGGGAGTGTCCCTTGGACTTGAAAGAAGCAATATCTAGCATCTGTTTTGCTGCCCCAAGATGTGCCGATCTCCCTGAGTTGCTGCAGGTTCAAATGCTATTCGCTTCCAAGTATGGAAGGGAATTTCTAGCTGCTGCAACTGAGCTTAGGCCTGAATGTGGTGTTAATCGCCAGGTTTATGGACCCTCATCTTACATTAATCTTAGTCATGGAAATATGACATGTTTAAATCAACGTTTCTCATGTAAATTAAAATTTTGCAGTTGATAGAACTATTGTCAGTTCGTGCTCCTTCACCTGATGTAAAATTGAAGCTTCTAAAGGAAATTGCTGAAGAGCATGAATTGGATTGGGACCCATCTGCTTCTGAAACTGAGCTTTTGAAAAAACATGAAGATCTATTGGTAAGTGAAGTTTTCTAGCTGCCAATATCCTTGTTGTATTTCCCTCTCTTATAGTTGACCTCATTTTATCAGAACGGTCCAAGTCAATTTGTCAGCGGATCTAAGTTGCCCCTTCCAGAAGAGAAACATGAAGAATTGAACACCATGCCAGATCATGCCCGTAATGAACAGCCAGATTCTGATTCAGACTTCGAGACATTAGATTTTCCTGAAGTTCCTAAGGTTACCTTACGGCCAAGTGCTCATGCGGCCACTGCACCAGAAATGCTACCTGTACCACCTACTGCACGGCATGGAATTGAGCATGTCTCATCAAATCTATCTGAAACTTCTGAAAATCTACAAGAAGAATCTCGTGTTGAAAATGAGGGTGCAACTGAAGAAAAACCAGTAGTTTCGAGGGATGAAAGGGCTGATATTATGGTCAGTACCAAGGAAGAAAAACAGTTTTTGCCATTCATTTCTCCCCCATCAGTATCTTCTACATTCGTTTCTTCAAAACCGAGTGCTTCACCTCCTGTCTCAGGGGTGAAAAAGGAAGCTGATGTAGATCTGGGGGATGTTATAGCTGCCGCTCAAGTTGCTGCAGAAACTGCTGAACGTGCAGCAGCAGCAGCTCGCTCGGCAGCTACTCTTGCTCAAGCCAGGATTAATGAGCTCACAAAGAAAAGTACAGAGAAACTCCCAACGAATACAGATGGGAATCCATTTCATGCTGATATTTCTGATCAATCAGCTGATGCTGAAAAGCTGCACATCGATCAGCACCACTCTTTCAATAGTCCCAGTGGGGTTTCGAGCTCTCACCGGCAAGGTGAAGACTACCAGCCATCAGAGTTGCATGATCCACCTTCTCTTGAAAAGCTTAAAGTGGAATTTGATTCTCCCCCTAGTGACCATGTTCATGAACAGCCGTCCACGTATCACCAGCCACAGAGATTGCCATCAATGGACGATGACTCGTACTTTTCATACCCGAATTTGTTTACGGCTCAGAACTCAAATCTGGGACCCAAGGCTCATTCCAGGACAGACAATTTCCATGATGTTTGAGGTGCTTGAGATTATAAGCATCTGTTTTCTGGTCCTGCCAACGTCCGAATGTAAAGTTGTGGCACATGTACGATGCCGTATTGATCTTATGTCATTTCTAAAAGTACCGTGACATTGAGACTGTTATGGAGTGCAGATACTATACATCCACGGCTGTTAATATATCCAACGAGGTTGTCCTGTTAAATAATCTTCTCAACTCGCATTGTTATTTCAAAGCTTTCATTAAGATGGGAATTGCAAACTCCTATTTCAAGCAAAAACCGAAAAAGGAAAGACACAACAAAAGTACATAATCGATAAATAAAATGGGAGCCAACCCTCTTTCATACAACTGGTAAATAACATAATTACAATTAAACATGGTAACATAGAACAGAATAAGATTGAACTACAGTATAATTGCTGGTTGCCTGGACAGCATGAAAGGAAGAAAAAATAAAGAACAGCAGGATTTTACCGTTGGAAGAAGATGACACAACCTTCACAACAACAATGCTGACTCATATGCACAAATGAAATGAATATAATGCAGAATGGATTTGCAGAATAGGTAAAATCAGGAATACATTCATCAAGGCCAAAAAAAGAGGACGAAATTATGAACAAGACAGGAAAAGATTTAGTGGTTTCTTCTTTCTTTTCATTTTCTGGTTGCATCCGTGCCAGGGTCACCTTGGACCTGATAACTCTACTGCATGCAGATTTTCTGTTGAGTCAAGAATCCAGTCTGAGTTAGGATGAGGGGCCAGTTCCACCTCCAACCGCAGAACTTCCACCTTCTGCCACTCGTCCCATCTTTCTGCCAGACCATCTCCTTCGAGCATTCTAACCACTTCAGACATTTTGGGCCGGTCCATGGGGGAGCCTTGCGTGCAGAGAAGTGCAACCTGGATTAGCTGCTCTACTTCTGCTTCTACATATTTGTTCTGCAGATCAGGATCAACCAGCATTTCCAACTTTTTCTCTTTCAGAAGTCCTTTTACCTGAAATAATAATCATGTTATTAGATTAGATCAATTTATGTCTCCGAATCTAAGGAATGATGCAGAAAACAGAAGATAGGAACACAAACGTTAGACATGAGTTCCAGAGTACAGGCTTCTAATCTTTCAAGAAACAATGGATACGCTAGATGTCCATAACACGGACTTTTGCCTTCCTAACAGCTTCTCATAAAACTCAAACACAACGATCCCAACAAAAAATGTCTAGGTACTAGATACGCAGAAAACAGCAACGCAAACCCCATTAGTGGTGTGCATACCCAATCAAGTAGCATCACATCATCATCATTTGCAAGCCGGGCAAGGTCGAAAGCCCTCTGTCCAGTAATTAGTTCCAGAAGCATGATGCCGTACCCAAAAACATCAGTTTTTTCTGATGATTTTCCGGTAGACAGGTACTCTGGAGCTATATGTCCTATTGTGCCCCGGACAGCTGTGGTGACATGAGTATCCTTGTAATCCATCAATTTTGCCAACCCAAAGTCCCCGACAACAGCCTCAAATTCCTCATCCAGTAATATGTTTGCAGCTTTCACATCACGATGAATAATTTTTGGGTCGCAATGGTCATGCAAATAAGACAAGCCCCTAGCTGATCCCAATGCAATTCGCTTTCGTGTAACCCAATCGAGGGGAGGTTGAGATGGTGGGCGTTCTACAACATCCAAATGCAATTTGCATCCATCAGTTATGTACGAGTTATATGAAACATAGTACAGATAGTTGATGTTTAGGTAATCTATATATTTCATAAACATTATGTGAGGTAATGTTTCTGATAAAAATACATCAAAAAATAAAAAGATTTACCTCTTAAACATGATGCAACACTTCCATTAGCCATGTATGGATACACAAGCAGTCGTTCAGTAGGAGTCATGCAAAACCCACGTAGCCTAAGGAGATTACGATGCACAGCCATGCTAATCATCTCTACTTCTGTTTGAAATTGCAGCTCGCCTCCAGGTGTACGCTCTTCCTTCAGTCTTTTGACAGCCACAAGTGAGCCATCTGCGAGACGTCCTTTGTAAACCTTACCAAACCCTCCTCTTCCAAGAATATTTTTGTTGCTGAAGCTATCTGTTGCAACTTGTAGTTCACGCAGTGAAAACCTTTTAAGCTGTCCCAAATGAACTTCAGGGTCCTCCTCAGCTGTAAGAACATGGTGGGTTTGATTACCAAACTACTGATAAAGAAATCCACTCAGTTTTCAGTTAAAACACTAACCAGGCACATCAAAGAAGAACTCCTGTGGTTTCCTTCGACGCCAACAAGCAAATGCTAATGCAGGGGCAGCAAACAGTAAGGCTGCACCAGCAGCTACTCCTCCAGCAATAGCTCCAGTTGCACTATTCCCTCCTGGAAGTTAAATGACATGGAGGAAAATAAACATGTGAAAATAAGCCATCAAGTCTCAACAAATTATCATTGCCCAATACTTTCAATCAATTAAAATTCAATAGAAAATAAATTTCAGTGTTTGAATTCAGAAAAGTATAAGGAGATTTTTAGAAACTAATGTGAAAATAAGAAGTCTGCAAATTATTGTACTGAAACATTTTGCTAAAAGTCAATTCCCATGGCCATGGGAGAAGAATAATTATTGAACCCAAACAGATCTGCAAAATTTCAATTATTTGTAAGAAATATATACCTTCAAATCTTAGTGTAGTAGCATTACAGGTTAGTTTACATATGTATAGCCTAGTTCCCTACTTTTCCTTTCCATGAACATTTTTTAGCAGAACACCAAAGAAGTTTCAAGTATAAATGACAAGAAAAAATCAAACTCTGCAAACAAGGACCGACTACATCACAGTTCAAAGGCATGCCGACCACTTTGGGCATATAATCAAACATCATTTTCGACATCAAGTTCATAATTGACATGCGGAAGACTAAAATTACCTGGTGAAGAAATGGGAGCTGGTGGAACAAATGGAGGAGGAGGAGCAAATGGAGGAGACCCTGGACATGGATGACCAGTAACTGGCCCACAAAGATCAAAGTTGTTGGCAAAACTGTGAGGCAAACAAGCGGTTCAGAATTCTACCCAAATAGGCAGCCAATGTATGTAAGGTTTATTTTAGTCAAAAACAACCTGATGGGTGTGAACAGAGAAAATGATCCGTTATCTGGAACAACTCCTGATAGATGGTTGTTTGATAAATCCCTGCACGTTATAGTGTCACAAGTCAACATATTAAACTCCATTAGATATTGAACCTCTCATGCAAGCAAATTTTTGTGACATTTATTAAAGAGAGGTAGGCACTCACAATACTTGTAGTGATGAAATATTAGTCAATGACATAGGAATGTGACCCGTCAAGCTGTTGTTGTTAAGCCGGCTATCCTTGAACAAACATGAACAAAAAAATTAAGTATCATAGAAGATTGTTTAAGAGATGCAACTGAAATTGCGATCATTAGACCAGCATCAAGGTGTATAATACTGAAAGCAGGAAATTAACAAGGAAAAACATAGTTTCGCTGCCTATTCTGGGGGAGCATGCACGTCCATGCACATGTATGGCTATGGGGCCTGATGAGACATTCATAGTACATTTCATGTATAACATTGATGTAATAATTGCAAATTTTTAACATCAAAGAATATTCATTTCAGCATTAATAACACATACAAATACAACAAAGTAATAGTGGACACCATGAAATCTATGATCAACATTTGACAAGTATGCACTTACAATATGAAATTAGATATTTAGGTGATACTTACAGGAATCGCAATTTTGACAGCTTGCCAAGACTTTCTGGGATTGAGCCAGTAAAACTATTCAAGTACAGATCCAAGCTAACTAAGCTAGTCAAATTCCCAAGATCACTAGGAATTGATCCGCTTATATTGTTACTATATAGTTCCCTGTAATAAACAATTACTTTAATGATTCATGCAAGGAAAGTTTCAAGACAAACCAAGATGTTAAATATTAAGTTGCAAGTGTTGACGTGATATTAAAAAGAAAGATCATGCAATGGTCAGAAAATCTAAAATTGGAGAAGTAGCATGGCGTTTACATCCATACAGAGTCGACATGCTTGAAGCACTTTGCAGAACACTATTTTACCAAAAGATTAAGTGGGATGCGGAACCTGATTTACTTGTTAATCCATTTACCTTTTTTTTGCCATCACACTGCTGCCTCCAAAGATGGACAAATACTACTAAACGTCAAAATATGCTAATCTAATGCAGTTGAGAAATGCATGTCAATACCAGCATGTACATCAACAAGGTGATATGTCCAGTTTTAGAAATGTCAGCTCTTTAATTTTTTCAATAATGACATCAATTTTTACTTTTGACAAAGATGAGATACATTACAACTTTTGGCCAATTTGTTGCAATTGCATCGTGAGCCAGGTGTTAGGTTTCCACTAGATCTCCAGGCATCAAAAGGATCACATGAATTAGTGGTTTATTCATCTGATAAACAGTACTCATTATAATTTAAAGGAAATAAAAACTTCATTTTTATCATGAACAAGGACGATTATACGGTCAATAAACAGCAGGTATCCATTGGTTGACTAAACAAGAAAATTGCTGCAGCTCAGCTAAAAATATGAAGTAAACTTCAGAACTAGAGATGAATGAAGATGACTTACAAGTATTGCAAATTTTTTAGCAGGCCAAGCTGCGGAACAAGCTGACCAGACAAAGCAGCATTTCCAAGGTCACTGAAATATGATGTTTCCATAACGTAAGTGGCAGAAGAAAAACATCACAAGGTAAATGACATCATGAGTGTGGTCTAGGAGGAGATCAGACAAGAAACGTACACTCTTATAACACTATTATCGTTATTGCATGTTACATGAAACCACGTGCAAGGATTGACAAGGGTTGGATCCCAACTCTGTAGGACATTGTTCGGATCAATCAAGTTGTTTCGCAGGCTATGCAACGCGTCACCTGTGTCGATGAAACAAAACACTTAACATGACCAACAAGAAACTACTGAGAGAATGTAGGAGATAAAAACGAAATAAAGGAACATATTCATCAGAAAGCAGAATTCTCAGAAGCATCAAGTGCATACAAATTCATGTTCACAAATTAAACGGCAGAGACATCATTTTCTGAAGCTACATAATTGAAAATCGGATGCCTCTAATCTTGTTCATTGCTATCCATATCAAAAAAAAAAAAAAAAAAAAGGAAAGGAGAAAAGTAGAATATCCTTTCAAAATATATAGCGTAGAGATGAAGGTATGCTACAGAAACATACGAGTCTAATGAAATTAGGAAAGTAAGTACCTGTCCATTAAAACCATGGTCAATACAAGAATTAATGGACAAAGGCATTTTGACAAAGAAAAGAAAAGAAAAGATGTCTTGAAAGATTATTCCTTTGATCTGCCAATACCATTTTTAGTAAAAAAAATGCTGCTTTCATGTTATAAATAGAACTGGCTGCCATAATCATCTACAATGAATTAAAAATCCAACACCAAACTGAAAAAATTTCTCATGAAGAATGACTAAGCAAGTGGCTAATGATGAAGAATTCAATAAGATAACCAGCAACCATTATCACAGAAATACAACTACGGAACTACGTGCAGCCAATAATCACAATCCAAAACAGTTAAGAAGACAAAGAAAAAAACAAAAAACAGAAACCCATTACTCCAAATCAATAAACAAAAGGAGAAAATTACTGAAAATAATTAAATAGAAGACACAAACCTTCCACATTACCCAGAACCAACAGCCATAATAATGGATGCAATAACAACAAGATCAACCAAAGCAAACCCAAGACTCCAACTTTAATCTCCATCACCACAGCTCAAAACCACCCACTTCAATCCTTTACAATACTCGATAATCTCCTCGGATCCAAAATTACAACAAAACCAAAACCCACCTCACCATCACCAAGCTAAACTTGAGAAAAATACAAGAACAAGAAAACTACAGTCAAATTTATTTTTAAAAAATAAATGGAAAAACACACGCAGTAAAACCCTGACTTTATACCAAAATCTCACTGCCAAATCAACATTATCTCTGCTAAATCATCCAAAGTTACAGAAGAACAGTCCCAAAGGGAAGCCAAGCAAGCAAGAAAGTGCTGATCTTTTTAAAACTTTCTCGCCTTCCCAATAACAAAGCATCAAAAAGGTCCAAAAACAAAAACAAAAACAAAAACAAAAACAAAATTCAAAAACACTAACTCATTTCCGTTCTAGCTTCAATTTTTTTTATATATTTTTGTGCGAGTGTGCGCACAAATGTCAAGACAGAAAGAAAAAGCAGTAATTTATTTTTTATTTTTCAGATTAAAATAATACCCACCAAAAAAAAATGTAAAAAAATCCAAAGTTTCTTCTTGTTCAATGAGATTGTCAAGAATCCTTACATGAGATTTGGCATGATATACAATTCTACCTTTTATCTTTTACATTAATAATTTATACATTCATCATACAAATATTTAATAATATTTTACATTTATAAATAACGAAAATTTTAAACATAATAAATACATTTATATGGAATAAAGTTATTATCATTTTAAGAAATAAATTTATTATTATTATTATTATTATTATTATTATTATTATTATTATTATTATTATTATTATTATTATTTGTGATGATTATATTAATGAAATAAATATGAAAAAAGAAAAGAAAAAATGATTTACATAAAAAAGTTACTCTGAGGAAGTGGGGCGGCCAGAAGAAGAGGAAGATGAGAAAGTGACCGCTGCCCAAACGCAATCAAAAGAGAAAGAGAAAGGCATTCCCCCCTGTGTCCTTTGAAAGTGACCTCACCCGTCATCACACCGTTTTGGGTCAACATGCGGGTTCTTTTTCCATTTTATTATTTTAAATTATTATTATTCTTATATTTAAAATTAATTTAGAGTTGGTTTAAACGAAATTTCATTTAATTTTAAATTTTGGAATTTAAAAAATATTTAGATAGATTCAATTTGAAAAAATTTAAATTTTTGATTGGAACATCAAAATAATTAATAAATTAAAATAAAAAACTAAACTAAACTCAGAATTCGATTTGATTCAATTTATAAATTTTTTAATCAAAAATTATTTTAATTCAATTTGATAATTAAATCGTTGAATGTTCACCTCTATAAATATTATAATATATGATATAATATATTTAACATAATTAATAAATAAATAAATAATATAGTTAATATGAAAATAAAAAAATTAATATGGAATAAAATATATACATATATAAATGTTATCTATCAATATAATGATGATAATAATAATAAGTAATACAGCATGAATATTTAAATAGAACATGAATTGATATGATATAATACAGTGTAAACTATTAATTTATCATATAAATATATTTTTTCATATCGTTAATTTTATATTGTATATAAAATTGTTACGTGGCACAATCATGAAGCTATATAATAAAATAAAATAAAATTAAGGATGTAAATAAGTACAATTTTGTAGAGAATAAAAATTAAGAGGGCAATTATTACTTTTATTAAGAATATAATTCAATGTTTTACTTTAACTTTTAAGTATATATATATATATATATATATATATATAATTCAATAGTTAACATAATTTATTTTAATATAAAATAATATAATTTTTTATGTAATAATATTAATAATTATGTAAATGCATTTTTATGTTTTTAAATTTTACAAGTTTTTTATTATGCTCTGATTGTATTTTATTATACAAAAAGTTAATAATTTTATTATACTCAATTACAAATTTTATGTTAAAAAAATTCTTACAATTGTAAAAATAAAAATTGAAAGACAAATTAAAATATTATGCTAAAAAAATATCAACCTCATAATCCATTTTTTATTGAAAATTATATATATGTAATATTATGTATATACGACTTTAAATAGTTATAAAAATAACTCGATTAATATAAAATTTATTAGATTTTATTAATTAAAAATCATCAAAAATCTTAATATTATGATCATAATCCATATGTGATCGTTTCCATACTCCCATTACAACGATCTAACTCTATTCTTGTCATTTTTTTTAATCATCTTATCGAAAAATAATTAATTATTCTTTATAGTATCATATATTTTAATATTTATTTTATATTTTTACATTAATTTATAAAATTTCATGTTTTAATTAATATAATTTAATTTTAAAATTACATAATTTTATTTGTATAATTATACTAATAATTAATTAATATATTATTAATAAAATAAGTTAGTGTAGTTATAATAAATACATGAAAATTAAATATAATTTAATGTTTATAAAATTTCATGTTTTAATTAATATAATTTAATTTTAAAATTATATAATTTTATTTGTATAATTACACTAATAATTAATTAATATAAAATAAGTTAGTGTAGTTATAATAAATACATGAAAATTAATATATATTTAATGATAAATTAATTCAAATATATTTGATTATATAAGCACTGATGAATATGTTATATCAATTTTTTAATTATCTAAATAATATAATTAAAAATATAATATAATTATAATTACATTACATTATATTCTCTATTACATTCTATCGAATATGATCCAAAAATATAATTGCTCTCTATTTTATTCTATCGAATATGATCCAAAATAACTGATTGAATATTTATGAATTTAAAAATTAATATTAAAATAAAAAAAATTTAAATAATTAAATAATTATATTTGAATTGATTTAAGAGATTATTTAATGAATTATAAATATATTTTATTTGTTGAATTTTGTAGAAATTATAATACAGAGAGGACCATCATAAGGTTAAGTGGGGGAGGGACCCTTGCTTAAAGGTCATCGCCTTTCCTCCTTTTTGTTTTGTGAAATGTTTGAGATGAGAGAAAATAACCAAATGCACGTGCACTTCCAGATCACTGCACGTGTCTACCTATTTAGTATTTTGTAGATTCTCCCCTTTTCTCGCATAATATTTTTAGGAAATTAATTAATTATAAATAAATATATCCTTTTTGCAAAGTTTGATCTGATTTATTTGTTTGAAATAAATTTATTAATGATAATCAATCATATGATGAAATTTTTATGAAATTAAATATAGTAGAAAATTAAAAATAATTTAAATTAAAATATTTATTAATTTTAATTAAATTATCGTACATCTTTTATTTGTTTAGTTTAGAAAAATAAGTTCGGAAAAATCAAAATGTTTTGGATTAAAAATAACATTTAATATTTGTAAGAAAATAAAAAATAAATAAAACTAAAACTTGAAATAAAAGTTGTGTAATTTAAAATGTTAAATGATTTTTTCATTTTTATCTCGTTGATAACTGATATTTATTATATTTTAAGTATTTATTGATCATAATCTGCTTCATTGATGCTTCTAAATTTCTCTTAAATTTACTAAGCATTATATTAATAATAAATTAATCTATTTAATTAATTAAAAATAAATTAATATCACTATATCCTACTAAACAAGATCTAATATCATTATGAAAAATAGTACAAGAAAAATTTTAAAAAATAAAGATAAACCAATAAAAATAATAAATCAAAACTAAGAGTGCAAATCAAGTTGAGCCCGGTATTTAATTGTTCAAGCTTGTTTTATAAGATTTTACTTAATTCAATTTCTTTTTTTTAATATTCAAGCTAAGCTCAAATAAACAAGGCTCAAGTTTGACTTGATCTCAACTCAAGGATTAGCTTGAATTTTTGGCTCAAATTTAGCTTGAATTTTAATTTAAGCTCAGTGTGAATTTTGTTCAAATTTAACTTAAACTCAACTTATTTCCATACTCGAATAAAGCTTTAAAATGATTTGAATCTAAACTTGTAATTGAGCTTGAAAATAAATTTTTTTTAAAACTATCACCTATAAAATAAATTTTTTTAACTTTACTAATTCTTACTTTTCTTTTTACAGAAATACCAGATTTTTAACAAATATCATATCATGATAAATATGAAAATATCAAATAAAAATCTCCTAAGATTTTAAAAAGCAAATAAAATATTATTCAACTATAACTACCTCAAATAAATATAATTTAAATAATATAATGAGATTATTAATATATTGTGAAAAATATATTAAAATAAATTATATATTCATACAAAAATATGTGAAACTTTTAAAAAATCTGATTTTAGTAATAAATTCTTTTAGATATATTATTTTTTACTTTTCATAAAAATATTTTTTAATAACAAAAAATATTTTTATTTTTTAATGATAAAAATATTTTATAGTTTTTATTTCTTTAGCTTTCTATTTTTAACATATATTATATTATTTTCTATAAAAATATTTTTTGAAATTAAGAATTATTAAAATATAAAAGTATGTTATTTTAAATTAATATTTAAAGAATCATAATTATAGTTCCCAATACTCAATATACATTTTAAATCTTTTCAATATTTATTACGTATATTATATGTATATGATTCATTTTTAAAAAAGTTCATACTTTTTAAAATAATTTTTTATTTCATATTTTTGAAAAAATATATATTTTTATATTTTCATAATTTTTGAAAGATTTTACTGTATTTTTTTTGTAAAAAATCATATTAAAAGTCATAATTAAAACATTTTTCAAAGCATATATGTATAGAAAGAATATACAATTGGGAAGCAGTGTACATCAAAGATATAAAAGATTTACAAAATTATATTTTTTACGGATTAAAATATTAGAAATACAAGTATTTATAGTATATTTTATGAAACTTAATTTTTGATATTTAAGGTTTACTATAGGTATATTGAAATCCCTATGGAATTGGCAACACATATACAATTTATAGTAATTCAGCACTAGCTGTTGCCTACATCTACTTCTTTTAAGTCTTCCACTTTTAGTTCCACTAATCTCAATCAATCAATACAATAAAAGGATTCCTCAATACGAATCATAACCCCAATGTTTTTAGGCTTACACTCAAACCTTTATAACAATTACAATCTCACAGTAATTAAACTCTCAAATACAAGTAAATGCCTCAAACATTAATCTCACACTAACCCATAATTATAAAACCTAATACTTAAGTTGTGGAAATACAACACAATGAGAGTTTACAATACTGGAATTGCAATACAGCAAGTAAACTTACTTGCTATTAAAGTTCGAAGCTCAAAGGAAGCTTTGCCACTTTCATCCAAGGAACGCTTTGTGGTAGTGCTCATAGGAGTCTTGCTAGCTTTTGCATCTTCTAGTCTAAATTTCTTGAGTATTTCTTGTGTATACTTGACTTGGTTGATGAAGATCCCATCTTTACATTGCTTGACTTGAAGTCCTAAGAAATACTTCAACTCTCCCATCATGCTCATCTCAAATTCTCCCTGTATACACTCAAAGAACTCCTAGCATAATTTTTCATTAGTAGTACCAAATATGATATCATCCACATAGATTTGAACAAGCAAAATATCATGTTTGTAATGCTTAATAACAAGTGTTGTGTCCGGTTTACCTTTTTTTAAAACCATGATCAATAAAAAAACTACTCAACCTATCATACCAAGCTCTAAGGGCTTGTTTAAGTGTCACATCCTGGTTTACATAGCATTTTAATTTGAAATTATTTTTGGCACATGATATCGAGGATGATTGATGAATGCATGAATTTGAGAAAAATGATATGAAATGATAAGCTTAAAGTTAATTGAAAGGGTTATGTATTTTTATGACGTATATGATGAATGTTTAAAAAGGAAAATGCTAGGATGATATGAAATACATATATGAAGAAATGGGTGATTCTTTGATATATGTACTTTCTATGTTAGTTAAAAGTTTTAATAAATAAACTAAAGAGATGATTTAAGGTTTATTAGGCATGTATATTATAAATATAA
>CANYBF011998239.1:0-12794 GCA_948192965.1 Dalechampia spathulata
GTTAATTCAATTTTTCATCAGATTTAGGCATAGATACAATACAAAATACATGAAAACAATAAAAGATGATAGATTTTACCAACCTCTCGTAGATTCTCCTTAGATCCGAGTAAAGGGAACAAAAGAGTAGTCCAATTCCAAACGTTAGGGATTGAAATCACCTAATCTAAGTGGTTTGTTGAGTTTGTTTTAATCCTAAGTGCTTAGATTAATCAAAATTAGGTTAAGTGAAGACTAATCACGTTTTTAGCCGTCAGAAACCCTAATCCCATAGTTCTCAAATTGCCAACCCCTTGCAAAATGGAGTTCCAAAGCTTTTAAAATTGCTGCCCCAGAGACATACGCGATCGCGTATGTCAACATATGCTAAACCCTAAAACATACATGATCGCGTATGCTCACATATGTGGTGTGTCACAAACATACGCGATCACATATGTTTGTACATATGTGAGGGTCTAGAAACATATGCGGCGTGTGACGTCCCAAAATGGGCCAAAATTGGCCCAGAACGGCCCAGAATGATCTGAATCAACCCGGAATGGCCCAAGACCAACCCGAAATGGTCCAGAATCATCCCGGACTCGATCTGAGTCAAGCCGGTCAAAAATTAGGGTGCGACAAAAAGATAGAATAAATATAGTCCATCATGAACACCAAAGGGATAGGCTCTAACCTAGACTTTTATGAGTTCTTTATTCGAGCTATTAGAGAACAGCCTACCAAGTTCAAACTACCAGATGTTCCCAAATACAATGAAGTTAGGGATCCAAAGAATCACCTCATGACTTACACCATGATGATGAGAACAACTGACCTATCAGATGTTTAGATAGTCCAATTATTCTCCATCTCATTAGAGGGACTAGCGTTGGCCTGGTACCATAGTCTTAACAAGGTGACCACGATCTATTGGAAGCCTCTTTGTACTACATTCTCCAAGTAATATAGGTTCAAGACCCATTTTGATTTCACCTTGATGGACTTGGAAATGGTAAAATAAAAGGCTAACGAGTCTTTCTTGGACTACTTCAGCTGGTAGATAAATAAAGCTACACTGATCATACATAAATGGTCGGAGTCTGATATGATCAATAAGATTTTCATGTGGTCATTGCTGCTTTACCAAGATAAGCTAAAGTATCAAATATTCCACACATTTGAGGACATCTACTCACTTGGCTAGAGCATTGAACAGACCGAGGGGTTGAAGAAGAGAGAGCCATCATTCATCAAACCCAAGACCTTTACCTACACCCAAACATAACATAAATCCCACTACATCAACACATTATAAACACCAAACCCCATATTCCAAAAAACTAACCAAAATTGGAGGTACTTGAATCTTGGGATACAGCTTTTTAAGGTTTTTGGGCATCTCCAAAAAGCTAAACTCACCAAACCTCTCAAGCCAAACTTCTAAACACCACATCTAGCCTCAGTGGATACCAAAACTTATTGCCATTACCACCAATACCATGGCCATAACATTGATGACTACCGCTCTCTGAAGTATGTCATTTAAGACCTCATCAATTTTGTTGAACTTAAGGATCCTAAAAAATCCAAGCCCTCCATAAGGTTGCCTTAGCTTGCATCAGAGAGGATGTTCCTTTCATGACTATTTTTTAAATCACTACAATTGGAGAACCTAAATTATACTCATACTAACCGAGTCCTACTATGGAGAAGATATTATGCAACATGAACTTTATACCTGGCAAGGGTCTAGGTCGATATCAGCAGGGTCTAATTAAGTTCAACATCCCTATAACCATATGGGAGGAGTGATACTACATTGGGTTTGACTCTTATACCTTAGATAAGCTAGAAGAATGTAAAATGGTTGCATTTATCTAAGGGGAGACATAATATGATTGGGCTCTCGAGTTACCTAACTCAGCCGATACCATTGATTAATAATTAACCATCTTCAGTGATGTTTATGACTTGTCAGCCTTGACAACACCAGAGAAGGTTGCTGCCACTTCCTCTATCAACCTTGATAATAACCTACAGATCTTTGGGGATGTTGCTAACCTAACAACCGGCCACCTAAAGCCAGAAATTACTACACTTATTGCACTAGAGGCCAAGCTACAGAGTTTAGATATGGGAGGCCTACTACTTCCAAAGGTCTACATGGACGTTGTTGCTCTAATAGATAGTACCTCTAATGAGCTTTTATATAAGGATAATGATGTCCTAATTTCTATATTATTCAATGATGATGTAATTCTTTCTAAATATAATACAATAAAGAATGGTTTTACTTATATTTGTGATGTGTATTTTTATGGCATTGTGCATAAACATAAGCATTACATGAGCATCTTTGGCATTAACGTATCATGCATAAAAATTATTAATATTAACATAGATGATAAGTCTTATCTCCTCCAGATTGTATCAAACTTAACCTTTGAAGAGAGAATAGAAATCATCAGAGTATTGAAACAACATTTAAAAGCCTTTGCTTTAGGCTATGAAAATATGTCAAGTGCCAATAGAACTATTACAAAGCATAAAGTTGCATCAGCTCTAACCAGAATGGGCTCAAAAGGTTAAAGAGGTGTTCAAAAGTAGTTGGATAAAATTCCTTGAGGTGGTCAACTATCCTGAATGGTTGGCTAATATGATTCCAGTTCCCAAGAAAGATGGTAGGTCAAGGTCTGCATGGACTATAGGGATATAAACATAGCATGCCCAAAGGATGACTTTCCTTTGCCTTGTATCAACATGTTGGTTGATAGTGCAGCTGCTAGTATTATGTACTTATTTGCTAATAGGTTTTCCAGGTACAATCAGATTCTCATGGTAATTATGGATAAGGTGAAGCTAGTTTTCATCATAAAATGGGGAACCTATTACTACAAGGTTATGCCTTTCAGTCTGAAGAATGCAGGTGCTACCTATTAGAGGGCCGTAACAACCTTGTTGCATGATCTAATCTATAAGGAGGTAGAAGTCTATATGGATGATATGATGGTTAATTCTCTCACCAAAGGAGAGTATCCAGCTGCTCTTGATAAGTTTCTCATACAGGTTGAGAAGAATAAGCTCAAGCTGAATCTGAAGCAGTGTACATTCATGGTGACATCTGACAAGCTATTAGGTCATGTAGTCAGTCAGAGAGGCATTAAGGTAGATCCCAACAAGGCAAAGTTGATGCCTATTCCTAAAATTAATATTAAAGTAAGAGGATTCCTGAGATATCTCCAATATATTAATAGGTTAATTGCAAAGCTCACTATCATATGTGAGCTGATATTTAAGCTTTTGAGGAAGAACTAGGCTTTGATTTAGGATGAGAATTACTAGTTCACATCTTAAAGCTCTAACCCATCAATTCTACAACCACCTCGACTAAGAAACCATTGTTGCTCTACCTAGCCTTTGAAGAGGAGTCAATGGGTGTTATGATTGCTTAAGAGAACAAAGCTAGAGTTGATCATGCTGTTTATTATCTGAGTAAGAAGCTATTACCATTTTAATACAAGTATAACACTATTAAGAAGTTGTGCATGGTTATGTTTTGAGTCATTAAAAAGCTAAAACACTACTTCTAATCATACCAAGTTTAGGCGATCTTAAATGTTGACCGTATGAAGTACTTGTATGAAGCTCCTTTGCTAGTGGGAAGCTTTCTAGGTGGCTAATCTTATTGTCAGAATTTGATATGTAGTACATTACTAAGAAAGTGATCAAAGACAGAGCAATTGCTAAGTTCTTAGCATCTAGGCTAGTGGATGATTTTGAAATGTTTGAATTGGACTTTCTAAATGAGCACTTAGGGACATTAAACATCCAAAAATGGTAGTTACAGTTCGATGGTGTAGTCAATAAATGAGGTGTAAGCATAAGGGTTGTGTTGATCATTCTTGAAGGTGAATTAATCATGCTCTTGAAGTGGTTGAGCTTCCTAGTCACTAATAATATGGTTCAGTATGAGGCATATTTGTTTAAGCTTGAAGTACTACTAATGATTAAGGCCTAAGAGGTAGAAGTTTTTGGTGATTCATTGATTGTCATTCACAAGTCCATGGTTGAGTGGGATGTTAGAGAAGAATAACTCAAGCCTTATGCTGAATACATGAAGCTCATGATTTGTAACTTTAGCTCATGTATATTCATTCACACCCTGTATGATAAGAATTAAATGGTTGATGTATTAGCTATACTAGCTTCCATATGTGAATGGTTGCAGTGTCAAGTCTAGCCTATGTTTATCAAGCAGTTAAGGATTCCTTGCTATGAGGGTGAGCGGGTTATGATGCTAGATTAACAAGATGAGATCCTATAGTATGCCAATATCATGAATTTTATGAGAACTAATGCCTATTCGGAAGAAGCTAATAAGAGTGACAAGCTGGCTTTATGGAGGCTAGTAGCCAACAATATCTGGAATTAAGGCATTCTTTATAAAAGAATAATTGATGATCTGTAACTTCAGTACATATTGAGGAAGGAGATCAAAATAGTTATGTAGATAGTACACGCTGGTGTTTATGAATCTTATATGAATGGATTCATTTTATACAAAAATAATCAATATCAAGGTTATTTCTGGCTTACCATAGAGATAGACTGCACACAGTTTATATAGTGATGTCATGAGTGGTAGATTCATGGAGATTTCAGTTATATCCCACTGGTTGAATTGCAAAATTTGACAATGCCATGACCTTTCTCAGCTTAGGGAATTGACATTATGAATGATATTCATCTTAATGCTTCTAATAAGCATTGATACATATTGGTGGCTATTAACTACTTTTTAAGTGGGTGGAGGCAGAATCTTACAACAAACTAGGGGCAAAGCAAGTTGTTTGTATAGAAGAATCTTATATACCGATATAGGATGCTACATCACTTGGTGTCTGATAATGGTGTCCAGTTCCAAGGCTAAATGATTGATTTACTAGAGAGATATGAGATTGAGCACCATCAATCCTCTCCATATTGCCCTCAAGCTAATGGGGCAGTTAAAGCAGCCAATAAGACTATTAAGAAGATTTTGGCCAAGATATTGTAGACTTATCAGAATTGGCATGAATAGTGACCATTTTCTTTGTGGGGTTACAAAATCATTATAAGGAGTCCTACGGGTGCCACCCCTTATTCTTTAGTTTACAGGATAGAAGCTATATTGCCAATTAAAGTGGATCTGAAATTACATTAAGTTATTCTGGAAGCTCAATTACCAAAAGCTAAGTGGAAGAGGGCTAGATATGAATAGTTAGTTACCATTGATGAGAGGTGGTTGAAGGCTTTCTATCATCTATAATTGTACAAGAAACACATGGCAAACACATTCAATAAGAAAGTTAGGTTGTTGCTATACGGGAAGGTGATATGGTTTTGAAGTAAGTTAGACTAACTATCTGTGACCTATATGGAAAGTTTAAACCTAACTAAAAGGGCCCATTCTTGGTTAAGAAGATTATGTCTAAAAGTACCATTCACATTTCAGACTTAGAGGGTAATGAGTTATCCAAACTTGTCAACCTTGATCAACTTAAGAAGTACTTGTCTAGAGCAAAGGGTAAAAAGAGGGAAAATAAAAATAGAAGTAAAAGTCTGATGAGCTAAAAAATTGCATAGGTAGCTCATCCAAAAGTTAAGGTAAAAATAAAAATGATTACTTAATGACTTGAAAATCTACTCGGTTGACTCATGCAAAAGTTAGAGCTCTTAAAAGTAAAAAGAGAGTGTCAAAATAATTGATCAAAAAATCTTACACGGTATTGGTCAATGACAGGGTTAAGTCTGATGCATATTAGAACTTTTATACCAGTTTTAACATTTTTCATGTAAAGGCTTTAATTTTAGTAATGCAAATGAAACACATGTTCATCAACTTAGCCATAAGTAATACAAGTTTCAAACATCAAGAACTATTTATCATCTAATATAGAAATCTAAGTATGGCGCAACACCCACAGCTTATACTTATCATCTATAGCAGATCTAGCTTTAGGGGTCTCTACTGACACGATCATGCAATAAGGCCTGGTCCTCTCCGTATGCTCCAGGAAATAGGACAATAATCGTCCTCTCTTAAAATATGTCAATCAAGGGATAGTCTATCTATGGTCATACTAACGAGAGACTCTAATAGGACTGTAGTGGGTAAAACATCTAAATCCCATTAGTATAATGCAATCTATGTATGTCCTCACCATCATGTATTGGATATGCTACCAAAGACAGGTCCACCTGACCTCACTCTTAGGGATGGCGCCCATTCACTTGACTCAGTGTCGAATGTCAGTATCTTCGCCTCACCGAATGTGTAGCCTCTCCTCATATGGTTATAAGGCACATATCTCTACATATCACTTGTTGGTGGTGCCAAGATCACCAGCTTTTGTTGAAGCCAGATTTGTAAAAAAATAAAAATAAAAATAAAAGTTCACCAAGTTAAAAATCTTACAAAAGCCTACTCAAGAAAAAGTTAAAGCAACCCACTAAATTGAAAACCCAAGGGGGTAGTTTAGGTAAAAATTAGGGTCTAAAGGAGAATTAGATAGCCTGATGGGCTAAAAACCTCATGAAAGGTAACTTATGCAAAAATTAGGGCAAAATATATCTATTCTAAGTTGAAAACCTGAAAAGCCAGCTTATAATCCATACCTGTAGCAGAAGTAGACTACCATTGAGGCATTTAAACTAACCCATCTCATTCTGTTTAGCCTAAGAATTGTCTCTGCCATAACCATCAAAAAAGGGGTCTGACCTTGCTCCATTTGGTCTATCACTAGACCAATCATCAGATCTTTATGTTTGGATGGGTCCACAAAGAGAAACTACACCAACAGTCTAAACCCAGCTACCCTTAACCATTAAAGAGTAGTCATTAACTTGTGTTTGCACAGTCAAAAGATAATGGAGAGATCTATAGAACCCTCTGTAGTCAATAGTTACCTTGTTGTAGTAGGGCTGATATCAAATGTCTTGATCAAATAGGAAATCACCTCTCTAGTAGGCACTGGTATCGTCAACATCGTTATCATGTTACATAAGACTCCAAGGATGGCAACAAACTCCTCATACATCAGACATAACTCCACATGTCTGAATAAGAAGACATGGGCTATCGGATCCTAAAACTGCACGATAGCATGCAAAAAGGCAGAATTAATGGAGACTTACTGAAATGTCTTCAAGTACTGGAGCTTAAACTTACTTAATCGGCTCCACTCAGTATCACTCTACTAGCAAGAAAGAGTACAGAAAGCAAAAAGTGATTGTTAAGTCATCATCTACCTGCTTCGATATGGAAGATTGATGGGTTATATTTTGATAGTGGAGCATAGTGTATAATATTCTGGTAAAGGAATAAAGATAGCAAATGACATGGTTTCACTATCAAAACTCAAAAAATACAATGTCTCAGCATCCAATAATGTTTAATGTTTGTACACTACAACTCGAATATACTAAGCAGAAGCCATGCAAGGCCATACAAGCTTACTCTTTTATCCTAACACAGAGGCTAAAGAGATGTGGTGTAGTGTTATGGAGGCTGATGTCGAATCATCGCTCATTATCATCATTTCCAGTTTGATCCTCCTCTAACCTAAGGTTGGTAGACTCTGTAGTAATATTATAATACACTAAGCACTCAATTAAAGAGTGATGTTAGTCATCATCTACCATATCATATGGATTTAAACCTCTCGTAATCAAACATATCATGATAATGTCCCTGCATTGCATAATCATATGGGCATATAAGTCAAGCATGCATGTATAAAATTCTTACATAACATAGGTTACAGGTACTTACATATAACTCCAGCATCTCCATGTTATAGTGCTAATGTAGCCCAATCAATAGCTAGGAGACATCTACCATGGCATCCCGAGGCACCTACATATGTCATCAATGTCACAATCATTTATGATATTTATAAGGATTTTTAGGAAGTTTGAAATTTTAGTTTTTTGATATGGGATTTCTACCTAAGAAATAATATTCATCTTTTGTTACTATGAATATGCATTAAAAATAATGTGTACTTTACATTCATAGGAATGTGCATTGCACATTTGTGAAAGAGATCAATGTGCATCATACATTATTCCAATAACATAATAAAATTCTTACTTTTCATTTAATTAGGCTTCATTTTAGATTAATTTTTCATTTAACAAAGTGGAACTAAAATAATTATCATAATTAAGCTACAAGGGTAAAAATTGAGGGTCACTAATTATTTGAGGGATAATGGAAGAAATATAATTATTTCTTAGGAGTGTCATGATATGAATAATTAGTTATCTAATTTAGGAGAAGGTTTTAGAGAAAGAGAAACTATCATTTCTTATAAACAACATCAAATATGATGAACTTAAAAGAGCTTATGTAGATCTCGAATGATTAATTTGAGAGGATTGACTAGCCATAACCATAAAGTTGGATTGAGGGGTTGGGCAATAGAGCTTAGGATAACTTTAATGCTTAAGTTAGTAAATTAAATGATAAGATTAAGAATAATTGATAATAATGACAATCATGTATGCTTTACAAGGAAGAGGTTGTATATATACCTAAATGAACCATATATCCTTATAAGATGATGATTAGGAATCCTAGTTATGTAAGGATTTTACTTAAATTATTTTTTTAATAAACCAACTCCATTAACCAAACATATCATAGTACATAATAGAAAGGAGCTATTGGGGCATATTTGATAACCAGTTTGACTGAAGTGATGAATTAAGAGTATTTCTAACCACCCAATTAGTTACCTTATTAGTAGTTCTACAAATAAAATAGAGGGAGGATATGGGAAATTTAGCTAATCATATCCTAATAAAATTAATAATATAATCATTTTCTTAAGGCCCTCTCCATATTTGTTACAAACTGAATTAATCAAAACCTTAGAATTTGATTCAAAAATACATTAAAAAAAAGCTTATAATTAGCCAGTACTTCCAACACACGGGCTAGATCTTGGGTTTTGATAATCAAAGGTGAGGTACAACCTACAATTCTTGTTTCACCATAAAATATTGATCCATTAGAGTCATAAATAACAATAGCCAAATTTGCTTTTCTATAGTCACCATCCTATACCACATCTAAATTGATTTTGATCACACTATGAGGAGGAGTCCAAGTCTAAGAGCCTTCTATAGTAATATCTAGATCAAAGCTAGTTTCACCTAAAGAAGGATTATTCATAGACAACATATAGTTATTGTGTAATTTAGATGTAGCATTTATTACCAAATAGAGGTCAAGGATAATGCAATTAAAGACAGTAAAGTTTCTATTCTTCTAGATTGACCAATAAATATTAGCTATAAATTCTACTACTTTATTAGAGAGGATGTTTAGGCTACAGATACAGCAGTTGGTAAATTTTCCATCAATATTATTTGATCCTAAATTCTCTCATTTATATATAAGATTGAACTTAGTTATATATATATAACTTGAAATGTGAAAATTCATGATATAATCTTATAATGTTTAGTTGTTAAGATAAGATATTATTAATAAACAAATACATATATAGAAATAACCCATTAATTATGCATAATGTTAGCCCCTCATCATATTTCCTTGCAATACTATTTAAAGAACAAAATGAGATACTATATTGGGATTGATTACCAAGATATCATATTAGTAAGATTTAAATTTTGAGATGAAATTTTCTAAAGGGGAGAGAGTTATCATATCCACATTCACTATTATCTTAATTACAATCAGAATTATGTTTAAGTTATATTTCTAGATTATCGTGACTAAATTATTAGAATAATTATTAATTAAATAAGATTAATAATTTGATAAATATGGTTAATGTCATATCCACTTTCACTATTATTATCTTAGTTACTATCATAATTATGTTAAGTTACATTTTTATATTTTAGTAATTAAATTATTAAAATAATCAATAACTACATAAGATTGATTGTTGGTACACATAACTAGTGCTTAAATTATTTATTATTAAGTATAGATATTAATTTTATTGATAATGGAATGAAGATGAATTAAGGAGGGGAATAAATAAATTTTTAAAGATAAGTTGTGTATAAATATTTAAATTTTTATAAAATTTAGTTAGCAAGTTAGATGACAATTATATTGAAAGATTAACATATTATATTATTTCATGCATAAGTTCAATTAATTGAAGTATATGAAGATATAATTATGAGATAATTAGCAATGACTATCAATAAGCAAATAACTATAACTTGAGATTATATGAATATATATATTAAGTTTGTTATGTGTGCATAATTTATGAATGAATATAGATAAACATATATATGTTTAAGTTACATAAATTATAGGTGTATATTCAGGTAGGGAATAAGATTTATGATTGTGCATTACATGTATATCCCTTTTAAAGTGACTTATACTTGGTCAATTGAATGAATGAGTATGTTGACTTTCAATTAGGATTTTAGACAAGTTAAGAAGGAAGGTAAGAGTGGCCTTACCATAGAATTAAAGAATGATACATGTGAGGATAAAAGTTATCATTTGACTTGAATGGAAAGTGTATATTAAGGCAAGAAACAAACTTAAGGGAGAAGGATAGTAAAGTGATTAATATTAATAGAAGTTAAGATAGATAACCACTAAGATGCTAACTAGAAGACTCTATACCTTAAACATGCAAGAATTAGAGTTGGAGGGGAAAGAAAGATGGTTTGACACATGATGGGGGAAGCTGAAATTAGAGATTATTGAGGAATTATTACCTAGTGAACTGGGATCATTAATACCTTAAGTTGGTAAGTTAATAGACTACTATTTTATGTTAAATTTGTTATGTATATGTTTGCTTGTAAAATACATATATAAAATAAGATATGCATGAAATGCTTGTTGTTTGAATATGTATGGTAATTAAGGATTGATTTACTTAAGTGTATGAAGTGTTATGAATTATGTTCTATGCACGGTTGGTGAATGGATTATGTAAGAATTAAACATATAGATAAGCTTATATGAATATGGTGGATAAAGAATTACATTTGGTAAGGAATGGTCAAACTGATTATGACCATGAGACTGTCGTAATAATTTTGTATAATCAAGCAGTATAGGATGAGTTAACTATGAGTTGATTATATACTTAATTGTATATTATTCTAAATATATGTGGGAGTAATTGATAAATAAATGGTAGATTGTATTTGTGTTTAAATACAATAATGAACATGACAACTTGAAGTAATTGAACCAACTAGATTTATCGGGAATGAAGCTAAACTTTCTTTATTGTGCATTATATGCTTTTGTTTATGACTTTAACCCCTGAATATGATATTTGTGAGAGGAAAACATTGTATGTATTTTATACATGAAAAATGGCAGTTAAGTAATTAAAAGTCCAAACCAAATTATTCTTTTTCTCTCCAAAGTACCAAGTATCAATTTATATGATAAACTTATATCTGTTATATTGAGTAATTATTATGCATGATGTTAGAGTGGGTATAAAGCTAAGTAATAACTCAGTGTAATGTAGGATTATTAAAGAAAACTTACATATTGAGTTCTTGTAATAGAAGGCAGTAATTAATTTAGTTAATGATTAATTATACAAGATTGTAAACCTCATAAAGCTATTAATGGACTATATAATCTCACTTCTTAAGAGTCTAACATTCCCAAAGTCAGCAAATACATTAATAAAGGTGAATAATCATAATTTAAAATTATTGGACTAAGGGTTGCAAAAACTTTAAATTTTGCACACATATCTTACTTAAACTTAGATGCATTATGTACTATGAATACTTGTTTGAGTGCATAAGGAACTAGTGAATTAAACCTATCACACCCAGCCCATACCCAGGAGGACATGCTCCCACGACACAAACAGCGGCCCCCGAAAGAAGACCAGTGTCTGTACCGTCAGGGATACATCGTGCATACGTCATATGGGGACACACTCTAAGCCTAATGGTGGTTATGCGGCGGAAACAACGTGATGTACTATCATACCCGGGATCCATGAACATACACTCATACAACATTCAATAACAGGCAATACCATATTTCATTAATATAAAACCTGTTATACATATCGTGAGTGCATACAATCAACCACCAAAAGCTATACATAAATACATAACTGCGAAACATAACTACTGCCACACCCTAGCTACACGACCAAAAAGAAGCCGGAGTGTGCCTCAGGAGTCCCGTACCGAGTAGAGATCAATCCGTCTCTGCTGATGACCTCTAATCCTTCTCTGATCGCTCCCCTGTGGGCTCTGAACCTACGTTCATCAAATGACAAACGCTGAGATAAACTTAGTGGTGCTAGAAACACATATGATCAATCATTAAACATATAACAATCTATCATAAACATCATATGCAATGCAAATGCCAATGATTCTGTCATTCACCCTCATTCACTCTTGTTTTCCTGAATTGTGCACATTCCTTTCGCACACACTGGATCCCGATAAGTACCGGTACTCATCGCCCGTAGGCAACCATTTATCTGAGTGCCCTGCACTCTTTATCCATCTCCCATCTCAGAAGAATATATATATATATTGATTCCTGAAGGAATCCCATTCATTATTGATCCAGTGTGCCCAGAGCTGAGCTCTGCCCTCATTTCTCATTTTCTTTTCCCTCATCTTTCCTTCCTCATTCATTTTCATCATCATGCATGTCATCATATCATTCATACATATTCCCCCTTATACTTAAAGAATGGGGCATTCAACATATCATCAAGCAAGGAAAATAACAATTCCTAGCATTCTCATAGAAAACATCA
>CANYBF011998540.1:0-11242 GCA_948192965.1 Dalechampia spathulata
ACTCGCTCGATGAGTTGAAAATCTGCTCAGACAACTCATGCAAAAATTAGAGCTCTTAAAAGCAAAAGAAGAATGTTAAAATAGTTGATCAGAAAATCTCGCACAAGGCTGGTCAATAACAGAGGATGAGTCTGATGCACATCCAGAACTTTTGTGTTGGTTTTAACATTTTTACATGTAAAATGTTTTAATCTCATTAATATGAATGGAACACATGTTCATAAACTTAGCCTTAAGTAATACTAGTTGTAAACATAAAGCATTATCATCCTTTGTTACATATTATTGCCTAATAATGTCTCATAGTACATGATTCAAGCTTGGTGCAGTGCCCACAGCTTATACTCATCATCTGTGGTGGATCCAGCTCCAGGAATCTCCACCACCGCTATTCGACAATGAGGCCAAGTCCTCTCCATGTGCTCCATAAATCAAGGCACCAGTCTTCCTCCTTCAAACTCTGTCAGCCGAGGTATGGTCTGCCACTGGCCATATTGATGACAGATCCTAGCAAGACTGTAGTGTGTGCAACGCTTGAATCCCAGTAGTGGGATGCAATCTATGTGGGTTATTACAGTCGCATGCTGTATATGCCACCAGGGACAGCTCCACCTGACCTCACTCTCAGGTCAGGTCCCCATCCATTCCATCCAGCCTTGGAATGACATCATCCTTGCCGCACCAAAGGCATAGCCCCTCCGCATATGGCTATGAGGAAAGTATCTTTACGGGTCCCTTACTGCCGGCGCCAGGATCCCAAGCTTCTCTTGAAGCCAGATCTGTAATAAAACAAAAGAAAATAAAAATATAAGCTCGATGAGTAGAAAACCTAATAAAAGGTTGCTCAGGCAAAGTTTAGAGCAACCCACTGAGCTAAAAACCCAATGCGGGCAGTTCAGGCAAAAGTTAGGGTCTGAAAACAAAAACAAAAGCTCGATGAGCCGAAAACCTTACAAAAGGTGACTCATGCAAAAGCTAGGGAAAATATACAAATTTTCTAAGTTGAAAACCTACAAAGGCTGCTTAGAATTCTCACCTGCAGGAGAAGCAGACTGCCACTAAAGCGCTCAGACTATCCTCGCTTCACTCTGTCTAGCCCGAGGATTGTTTTTGCCACGATCATGGGAAAAAGGGTTCGACCCTGTATCATTTGGTCTATCACAGGCCCGATCAGTAAATCTTTGTGGCCAGATGGATCGACGAACAAAAATTATGCCAACAATCCAAATCCAGCTACCCTCAGTCATGATGGGTCTTCTGCAGATTTCTGGCTGCATAGCTGGAAAATGGCAACAAGATCTACAGAGTCATTTGTAGTCAAAAGAGATCTCACCTCTAGTGGGCTAACATTGAAAGCCCTGATCAGATACAAGAACGTGTCTCCAACAGGCACTAGCACTGTCAATATCGCCGTCATGCGATAGGTAATCCCGAGGATGGCAGCAAACTCCTCATACATTAGACATAGCTCTACATGTCCGAGCTAAAATACATGAACCTCTGGATCCCAGAACTGCACGGTGGCGTGCAGAAAAGCATGGTTAATTGAGACTTGCTGGAAGGTTCTCAAGTATTGGAGTCTGATCTCGCTTAGTCGACTCCACTCATTATTTCCCCAACAGTGGGAAAGAGCGCAGAAGGCAGACAATGATTGCTGAGTCATTATATATCTAATTTTTGGAAAGAAAAGTAGATAAGTTATGTTTTGCTAATTAACCAAAAAGCATGGTGCATTTATAAGCAGCAAACAGCATTGGATTCCACTAATAAATCCAAAAGTTGCACAATTCATGCTTTTAACTATTCATACAGTTGGTACACAACAACCCTGGTGTACTAGGCATGCAATGCCAGTCTATAACGCATTGTCCTACTGTAATACAGAATCTACGGGATTTTAACATCATGCATACGAGAGCCTGATGTCGTATCATCTTTATGCATCATCCTCCCCGGAATGATAATCTTCAAGGCTGGGACTGTCTAGAACTTCAATATTGTAGCGCTCTAAATGCGACGTCAGCCGTACAATCTCTCGGTCCCTCTCCTCTGTCATCCGAGCAAAATGATTGCACTCCTCTTGCTCCACTTACCTATTGGACTGCAAGCATAAACATATAGGCATATAAGTCATGCATTCATGCATTTCCATACAAATGCATTTCATAACAGGTACTCACCTGGACGTCCAACATATCAGACATATGATAGCAGCGCAACCCTATCAATAGCCTTGAAGCATCCGCTATGGCATCTCAAGGCACCTGCAAGATCAAAACACATGTCAGACCATCGAAGTTTAAAGCGTATCAAAACACACATACTCATATAGGTCGTGTTTGGATGATCAAACTCAATCTCACCCCTTCCCGGCACTGGAAAGGAGGTCTCGTAAGGACAACCAGTCTCATCATAAGTGAAGACCAGTGGGTTCTGTGGTCACATCAGTTGACCCTCTATAAACTCTGCCAGATGCCCATACCCTGGGGGTACCTCTGAAGTGTCTAACATTGACACCGGTGGGACTGCAACAGTTCCAAAATTATGAGATCTAGGCATTGCTACCTCGAGAACTGCCAACAGCTGGTGAACCCCGACATCCACCTCTACCCCGGGAGATATCAGGTCTGACTCCAGGCCCGCCAGTCCTGTCATGTTGACCTTGGCATGTGGAGAGTTCCATAGGCCCCAGTAATCTCAACTGAATGAAGGTCGGGTAGTCCACTGGTGATTCTGACAAACGCTCCCGCCCAAGAATGCCAGTCAACCCAGTAATCACCTCTGGGTCTGTATCAGTGCATGAAGCCCAGAACATCACGCTTGGTGCTGCAGCAGGCTCCACACGAATTTCTGGCCCTAGCTGCCAATCTATCACGCGCTCTCCTAGATAGAAGAGTCTACCTTCTGGACTCTCCAACAACATATGTCGCTCATCCTTCCACATTGAACGAGTCAAGTATTCCAGCCTCAGATGCATATTATCCCAAGGATAGGGACACACCTATTCCAAAAATAATGAGAAAATAAGAGCCTACCTAGGTATTTCTCAAACCAATTCAATACAGTTTAATGCTGATTAAATTGTTTCTTCTTACCTGATCTCAGTTTAAGTCATTGAGGTACTCCCTCAACTCATCCATTGTGTAATCGAGTCTTCGACGTGGTGCGCTCCAAGCTTATAGACAAGGAAAACCAAGCGGTATTCCATATGGGACCTCAGGTTCTGGCAGTATCCCGAATTCATACGCCATGATCTGTAGGGTCAACATACACAGTCAGCAAGACTCAGACAGATGTTAAAGTAACAAGAATCAACAGAATTCTGCTTACCTCTATGACCTGCCAGCAGCCAATAAAACGGTCTCTACAATGACGACTACAAAACTCTAATCCCTACATCAAATGGGCCAGACCAGCACTGCCCCAGTCATATCGCCCAATAGCATCCAAATCACAGAGGGCCCAAAATATAGACATGTGGACGCTGTTCCTAGAATCGTTGAACATAGTACATCTCAGCATATATAGTAGAAAGCTGCGAGTGTACTGTTCTGCAGAGATGGTCCTGCCTAGTGTCTCTGCCAGCACTGCCTTCTGGAGACAGTCATATGAAATATTATGTCTACCTCTTACATTGGGGGACACACCTAATAGATCAAAGATTGTGCCTAACGTGGTGACGTCAATCTGGCATCGAACGGAAGGGGCAACCCAGCGCACTCTAGCCCAGTGATTCCAGCAAATATACTTGGGGTGATGGCAATCTCACCCATAGGCAGATGGAAGGTATGAGTGGAATCCATCCAACGTTCGATCATTGTAGTGATGACAAATCTGTTACTTCTCTTTTCTGCACCAGTAAAGCAAGAGATGTATGGACCAAAACACTGGTCCACTCTGGCACGTATCTCCCGAGGCAATAAGGGGTACCACTCACTGATCCCCCGGATACTGCCAGTCCCAACAACTGTTCGCTCCCTCTGCAAAATTATAGAATTCATGTCAACTTTTAGACTGAATTACAGAATGAATACAACAACTATAGAGGTTCAGGGTTCCTCCCCTCTACCCTAAATGCACCCATTCATCCCTAAAATGCATAATCCCTTGAGAAATGGTCAAAAAATGCATGTTTTGGCCCATTTTTCACTATCATGTGTGCCACACATGACCCCATGTGTGCCATACATAGGTCATGTGTGCCACACATAGGTCATGTGCACCACACATGACATCATGTGCGCCACACATGGTGAAACCCGCTCCAAAAATGCCATTTTTTACAAAACTGATGCGATAACCACTTGCATATCTAAGCCTAGCACTAGTCTAACACTAAATCCAAGGTCAATAGCAACCTAAACAACTCAAAACAAGCCTAAAACTCAATTTTCTAAAAAATCAAAAAAACTGAAAAATCGAACCGAGTTACCGAAAACTCACCTTCTCAGGAAGAGCTCGAGACCGATGGGAGTCTATGGCAAAATTCTCTGCAATTACATCACCAAAACGAGCCTCAAAATAGCTATGATGAGTCATATGCTCGGTTAGAGCGTAACTTGGGACGGATTCAGGGTCCCAAGGGGTCGATTGCATCCTAATTTCGGTCATTTTTTGCAAAAACACTGAATTTTTGATTTGGAAGTTGAGAGAAAATCAGATTTTGGAGGGGAAACAAACTGATTTTCAGATTGGAACTTGGAAATTTAAAAATTTTCAAGTGATGTACATAGCACATCGTGGAACGTGCATCACACATAGCAATTTTTGCTAATGTGCGCATGCCACTGTGCATTCTTGCTAATGTGTGCCACCCCCCCACTAAAATGCACATGAAAAGTTAAGCCTATGGTAAAATTTTCAGAATTTTTAGAGGTCATTTGCTCCGTCGAGCCTAATTTTCATGACCCGCAGCGTCTGGAAAATCTACAAAATCAGTCAGAATACAGCAGACTGATACTCAAAAATTTAGGTATTTTTCCTGGACTATTTCAATACCAATATCACTAATAAATTGTTTTCCTATGTCTGGCGTAGACAGGAAAATGATCCAGCAGACGATCAAAGATAGTGAAGCCTTTGATTTCTGGTCAAGCTGTTGACCAGATATTGTTGCATTCCAACAGAGGGTCCCAAATGCAAACTTTGAAGATAGTCAACACTTATTTGATGGTGCAAGAACAGATCTGATGGTTGATCACCCAGACCCAACAGATAGTCACCACTAGTTCCGCAACTAAACCAACCGATCCAACAGAGATCACTGAGTCAAGCATTTGACTGCAAAACCCTAACGCATAGGCATCTGAATGCTGACTTCATATGATTTACTCACAAGGAAGCCATTGGTCTCGCAATGACCACTGGTCAACCTTGACCAAAATAGCCTGAACGCTGGGCTCCCAGTGACAGAACTGGGAATTTACTGGTCAAAACTGTCAACTAGAAATGTTAGAGACCCAGCAAAGGATCCCAGATGCCATTTTGGAGATATCTAATATTTTTATGATGGTGCGAGAATTGACCTAGCAGAAGGTCTCCCAGGTCCCATAGTTGACCACACGATTCAGCAGTGATCACAGAACCAAAACTTTGGTTCTTAAATCCTAATGCATAGGCATCTAAATGTCGACTTCAAATGAATCACTCATAGTAATGCCATCAATTCCGCTGAGGACCGTTGATCAGCCTTGATCGTTTAGCCCGAGCATCGGTCTCCCAGTGGTGGAATTGGGTCGTAGGCCTCAGCATGAGCAATAGATCAGCCTTGATCTTTTAGACCAAGGACCGGGATCCTAGTGGCAAGTTTGGGTTTCAAGCCTCAACGCGAGCACCCCTGTAAGTCTCAGCATGAGCATTAGACCTCGACACGAGCATCAGCTAGGTACGCTTCCTACTCCATATAAAAAGTCACGTTATGATAAGGTCTTGTTTTAATGACTTATGCTTGTGTCGATCCAAAATGGTCCTAATCAAGGGGCAAACTATTGACCCTGACTTTTCACACTCGTGCAATTTTGGGTTTCTGTTGATTCGAATCAGTACTAGTCCCCGATATTTTAGGTATTCGCAACTCTTGAAGACTTAGGTAAATATTGATACTATTAACAGTTTGATAACATAAATCTCAGAAACCATGGAAACCTCTACTTCAGAAGCTCTCTCTTCTCCTATGATTCAAACTTCTGCTCTTTCTATTCCTTCTTCTTGTCAATCTACTATAAAAGATAAAATAGATCACCTTGTTGAAATTTCTTATCTTCTAGAAGATGCTAAGCTAGAATCTTCTATAGCTCTTGTTGTAAATCCTTATTCTGTCTTTGAGAAAAATACTCCTAATATTATACAATCTGTAAAAAAAATAATCTATAAAAAGACCCCTTGTGTAAAAGAGTATATTCAGTCTTCTTCCCTTGCTCAAAGTACTCTTCGTGATGCTACCTCTAAGTAGTACATTACTATAGAGATCCCTCAACCACTCATTTCTCAGTGGAGACAACAACAGTATACACATCTTTACTTTAGTGCTATAAGACTTGTTCTTTCATATCATGGAAGAAAAGGTCTTGGTGTAGTAGCTCGACTTTCACTCCTTGATACTCGTTATATACACTTTGAAGATGCTGTGATTGGGACAATAGCCACTACTCTTAATGCTAGCAGTGTAGTGCTAACCTTCTTTCCTAATTTTAATGTTTCTCTTGCAGATCCACATCTCCCTCATGTCTTGAAGCTACAGGTACAGATTACTGGTACAGAACAGGTCTCTGATTCTATAGCAGTTACTGTTCATCATCAGATTGTCTATCACCTTCAAAATCATGCTATAGATCTTCAGTCTCACCACCTGATGTCTAATGAAGCACTGTACATCTTTGCTGATGGTACTACACCTACCATAGTACAAGCTCCCAAGCAGCTTCCTAGGCATGAGTTAGAACACCTAATTCCTTTGGAATGGGTGATTGATTATGAGAAACTTCACCAGCAACCCAAAGTTTTCCAGAACAAGATCCAGTCTTTATATGCCAATATGATGGCTTTGTAAATACTATATTTACATCTCCTCCAGTTCATCGATTGCAAGGATCTTCACCATCACTATCCATAAGTCCATCTGTTCCTCCTCAGCAGATATCTATGTGCCAACCCTATGAAGCTCCCAGATCAAAGATTCCTATTACAGGATTTGATCCATATGGGCATCATATCTATGTTGCCAGAATCAATGGTCATTTCATCTAGGACACAGATCCATCCATGTGTGAAGTAGGTTATATGTGTTGTGATGACTATGACAGTGACGATGATTATTTCCTTTCTCCAAAGCCTCAACCTAAAAGAAGGCCCAAACATTTGAACCCATGTTCTTAGAAGACTTTCAGGTCTCATGACCTAGAGGATCATTCTGGCTCAGGCCCTTGGATTGGCTTACCTCCTATTAAGCCCATGAAAGATAATGAGTATTATACTCATTGTCTAGAAATCTTGGAACAAGAAGGACTTCTTCAGTGTTCTCCTCCTCCTGTATTTTGTTCTTGCAAGATGGATGCAACTCCTCTTCAGCAATCTGTAGTTCCTCCCATGATAACTATGAATCATGAAGACTTTCCTCCTTTAACCAGAACTGTGAATCCTCAAACACATGTTGCAGCTACTCCTTATGTAGTTCCAACTACTGTTCTTCCTTCTGGTGAAAGATGACTTTCTCCTTCAGAAGAAACACTTAACTGGTAGTCTCAAAAATCCATCTCCCAAAACCGTCTCCTCAAAACCATTGACCAAAAGCTAGACCAATCCCTAGCCTCTACCAGTCAAATCATAAATCAACTCACTGTTTTCCAAGAAACCTCATAGACTATCCATATGCAATTAACCCAAAAGGTTAACTCACTTGATCAAGAACTCTGACAGATGTTATCCACTCCTAAAAGATCACCCTTGTTCTCATAAAAGTTTTAAGAAATTGAATCTCTTAAGAGACAACTAAAAGAAATTAAGTCAGGATACTCTTTGTTTAGACCTTAACCTAAACCACTATAACCATACACATTTCCAACCTTTTCAAACCCTTCACCTAAACTATTCAGTGCTCCATCACTATACTCTACTCCTTTCCAACCACCATACCTATCACAAGACTACCCTAAGCAACAATACTTCCTTGCCTCAGACCTTACCAAAACAATTAAGCCTCCGGCCCAACCATCATCTCAAACCCAATCCAAACCAGAACAAAAAGCCCAACCATCATCCAGTGAACCAAAAGACAAACAACCCATGTTTCCTTCATAAAATTTGAATGCTACCTTAACAGATTCTGAATCTTTTGAATCAGAACTATCAAAGTTCACAGATGAATCTTCTTTTGATGACTCTTAACATATGGATGTTACTAAAATGCTAATGAATACATCAACACCTATTGTTGAAGAAATGGACGACTCAGGAACTACTGGTTCTAATCCTAATCCACCTCAAGGTCCAAATGTTCAGTCCACAACCAAGCCCATTGCAGGCCCATGGTTTACTCTAGATGATCTTCCTCCAGATCAGTGGCGTACACGAATCCTAGAGTTTAATGCTTAGATTGATCTACAAATGAATCAACCTGGTGCAACTTTGCAAGCAGTTCTTACTGAGTTCACAACTTGGTTTACAGACTCTCTTTATGAATGGTTCCAAAATCTTTCTATCTATGAAAGGACCAATTTTATTGAAGTCTAGTCTATAGACATGGCCCTTAGTGGAATTCATTTACAGTTCTTGGGTGATTACACATTAATTCATAAGCAACACAAGCATATTTTCTTTTAAAGAAAGTGTTGTTCTTATAACCGCAAGGATTTAAACTTCCACTACAAAGAAATGTCAAAGATCTACTATGAAATCGGTGGAGTCTACGATCCTAATCTCAAGTACACATTCACTAAGTCTTTTCGAGATGAAATTCATGAAAGTATTTACAATCTCATTCATGAAACTGGTAAAGATGTTTCATAAATCACTCTTGGAGAAATCTGGCAGTTTGTTCATGCAAGTATCTCAAAGCTTTATGCTCAGCAACAACTATTTAAGAAAGTTTCAAAAGGTGACATCAAACTTTTGAAGGCTTGTGACAAGAAATAGTTGAAGATTAAGTGCAAAGACAAAGACAAGTGTGATTGTCGAACCAATAAGTCTGGACATTATAGGAAATACAAGGCCTCTCATTCTAAGAAGCAATTCAAGCCCAAGAAGTTCAAATTCTTTAGAAAGAAGACAGCCCAGTCCACTAAATCCAACAGGTGTTACATTTGTGGACAGAAAGAACATTTTGCAAAAGCTTGTCGACAGAATCCAAAGAAGACAGCTCAGCTCCTTCAGTAAGTTGTAGCAGTCACACCCGCTATAGAGCATGATCTTGAGTCTATGTATAGTGGAGATGAATAGCCTTCTCTAGACACAGTCTTTGCTCTTCCTTCTTACTCCTCAGATTCAGATTCTTCCTCTCTCACTTCCTCTTCAGAATTTGATTTTTCCTTCTATAAGCACAATGGCCTCACTTCCTACCCCCTCTCTTAAACAAGAAAGGTTTGACCCTAATTTTCCTCATCTTCTTCCTGTTCAAGAATACAGAATACCCTATTGTTCTCCATCTAATACAACTATTCTGTCCATAACCTACCCAAGTCACATCAGTCCACCTCTTAGTGAACCTAGCCCTCCTTTTTCTAAACAACCTTCCTCCCTTTTGTTTGATTCTAGTGCCTCATCTACTAAATCGGATGACTCAGATACTGCTACATCAGCTCACCCTTTACCCTTAGTCTATTGTAAAGTTTTTTCTGGTAAATATGCTAAACCTATCTCAGCCATTGCTCTCTTAGATACAGGTTTTACTGCTACCATGGTAAATCCAAAACTCCTTCCAGCCCACTATTGGAAGAAAAGCCCTAAATGTTTCTCTACAGTCTGTGGAGAACCTTATGAAACACCCTATGAATCCCGTCATAAGATTGGAATACAATTCTTCCCCAACTATACAATTTGGATTAGAGTTGTTGGTTCTAATCTTTTTGGCAGAGACGTGCTTTTCGGTTTTGACGCTTATAATCAAGCTAAGAGTCTTAGGATTCTTCCCAATGGCATTAGTTTCAAAGGCCAGTAGAAACCTTACACACACATCCCTCGGCTATGTGCTCTCACCTCTTTACCTCTTGAATTCTCTTCTTTTGAAACCTTGTTCAAACCTTGTTGTGCAGACTCTCATAAAAATTTTAATCATCCTTCTCCTCTGTATAAAAACCCAGACTTTTTCATTACTCTTCCCTTCAAACTTAATGAGGACATTAACCTAACCAAAGCTACTCATCCAGGTATGTCTCCAGTTGATTTATCTCTTGCAACTGTGGAACTGAAAGAGTTATTGGATCAAGGCTTAATCGAACCAACCTAGTCTCCCTGGGCTTGTTAGGCTTTTTATGTAAACAAGTGCTCAGAGATAGTACATGGAAAGAAAAGACTCGTCATCAACTATGCCCCACTCACTCACTTTCTAGCTGATGATAAGTTTCCACTCCCATGGATCTCAACTCTCCTCACACAGATCAAGCATGCCAAGTACTTTTCAAAGTTTGATTTGAAATCTGGCTTCTGGCAGCTTGGAATCCATCCTGAAGAACGTTATAAGACAGCTTTCTGTGTGCCCAATGCATAGTATCAATGGACTGTTATGCCCTTCGGTTTAAAGACAGCCCCTTCAATTTTCCAAAAAGTAATGGTTTGAATCTTCCAGCCTCTCCTTCACTCCTGTATCGTCTACATTGATGATATCCTTCTCTTCTCCTCCACCATTGAAGACCACCAGAAGCTTCTCACGGAATTCCATTCTTGGTTCATTCCTATGGTGTCATGCTCTCAGAAATGAAGTCCTACATTGGTCAAGAAGAGATCAATTTTCTTGGTCTCATCCTCAGAAATAGATAATACATGCCTAGCCCACATCTCATTGAACAAGTGGCTACATTTCCAGAAATAGAGCTTATAAGAAAGTAGATACAATAGTTCCTTGGTATGATCAATTATATCAGGGACTTTCTTCTTGAAGTAGCCAAGCATACGTGCATCCTCTTTCTCATGATCATTCTTAGAAGAACTCATTATGAATAAGAAAAGAAAACAAATGTTAAGGTTAATGAAATCACTCCCTCACGTGTTTACTCTCTTTTTGGCTTTTCTAGATATGATTCACTTGTGCCTT
>CANYBF011998828.1:0-10134 GCA_948192965.1 Dalechampia spathulata
CCTAAGTTTTATTTCCTAGTTTTCAAAAATTAATTGAATTGGATTAATAGAAACAAACTAGGTGGCGACTCCATAATCCACGCTTGCTTTTCAAAAGTTAAAACCCGTTAAACAAGCCGGAAAACGGAACCAACGCTCACAATATCATATGCATGACATGTGAGATGATGTATGACATATCATGTGTATACATGGCATAGTGAATGGCATACCATATGCATAATATGTGAAATGATACATGACATGATATATGTATGACATGGCATATTGAATGACATATCATATGTGAAATGATGTATGACATATCATGTGTATGACATGGCATAGTGAATGGTATGCCATATGCATGATATGTGAAATGATGTATGACATGGAATAGTGATACGTATGTGAATGTGTATTCAACATAGTATATATCATGGCATGCGATATGGCATGCGGAATATCATGGCATAATGGCATGGCATGGCATATTGGTTAATTGCACGTATTGTTTTGTGTATTGGTGTATTTATCATATTTGCATATTTGTACATATATGCATATGAAATATGGTATGTTATGGCATAGCATGGCATAGTAGTGTGTGATGTGTCATGTGACATGATGATGTATATTTAAGCAAATATAAATCCATCCACGAATAAAAATAATAGAGGCCGGTGAAAGGGATCGAGGAAATTAGGGGATATTAGGGGGGATTAATTATTACAAGCCAATAATAATCCTATCATATTACATAAATATCCTCGTATACATATTTTCGAACGTTAAGTAACGTCCCCTCCTCCTCGGGTGAATTTTCTCCTTGGGCGACACGAGCTGAAAATGCACGAATGATTAATATGCAAAATAAACAAAGAAATTCATTAGTAGCAAATGAATTTAGGATTTATTTGACTAGTCCAATGCCATATAAAAGCATGAACCAAGAGTCAAAATCCATCAATTATTTGGTAATGATTAAGTGAATTAACACGAGCTGGATTATGAAAATTAATTTTCATAAAAATAATTTTAGGCAAAATTATTTTTATTTGATTATGGAAAATTAAATGGGAGGGCTAACATCATATAAAAATTATTGGAGATAGCCACTCGACCAATTAAAATCCAATCCTTTCAAAAATTGCATTTATACGAGTAATTATTTTATGATAGATCCAGAATATTTGAGCCACTGTAAAGCATCAAATACCACTGGAAAAATCAAAATATGTCAAAATATGGTTCAAGATATGATTTTTCTGAAAATTTCCAAGGGATGTGCGTCGCGCATCAAGCGATGTGCACCATACATAGACTATAAATGGCGCACATGGCATGATGTGTGGTGCACATGGCTTGTAAATCTACAAGAAAATCAAATCCTTTAGTACAGAAAGGATCTACAGACCAGAATAAGCAACTTTAGTGAAGATAGTACCTCATTTTGAACACGAATCAGCCTTCGTTTTGCATTTCAAACAATTAATTGAGCAATTAATTTAAATAATTAATTTTAAGGCTAAAATCAATTAGATCTGGACAATATTTGATAGATCCAGAACCCTAAAAACATGGACAAGCCTTTGGAGTTGCTGGAAAAATCAGATCTAAAACGGATCGGGCAAAAAATAGTGTTTTTTATGAAATTTGAGATCCATGTGCATCACACATATATCCATGTGTGCCACACATAGGCTATGTGTGGTGCATATGGTAGCATATGTGGCACACATGAGTTGAAAAATAGAAGAAAAATCAAGGATTTTTAAGCAAAAACCCTAGATCCAGCCCCGATCGAAGCAGATCGGAGTATGAAAATGAGTTTTGCTTCGGGGATTTGCATCCAACTCAAGAAAAATAATTTTAAAGTTAAAATTATTTTAAATCTAGCATGTATATGGTAGATCCAGAACACTAGAGGCATGGGGGAGCCTTTAATGTTGCTGAAATAGCCAGGTCAGGCAAAAAACTGATGAAAAACAAGAGAAAAACAACATTTTCTTTGAAATCTGAAGCCTATATGCATAGCATATAGGCTCATGTGCACCATACATGAGTTACATATGGCACACATGGGTCTATATGCCCATCATATGGCCCGTAAATAGTAGCAGAATTGAAAAACAATGAAGAAAAATGGAAGATTTACCTGTTGGCAGTAGGTCTTCCCCCTTGATCTTCACTCCAATTGTGCTTAGGGAGTTTAACTAGAGCCACTTTATCTCTAAATCCCTATAATTTAATTAATCAAGTTTTTTATTATTTTTGGCAGAGTTTTAGGTTGCTTTTAAAGCAAATTTCAGACCCTTAATTCAAACCCCAAGCTCTATATTTATAGAGCCAAATTAGGGCATGGTAAAATTGTAATTTTCGGGCTGGATTTGAAAAATTTTAAGGGAATGTGTGGTGCACAGATAGTCCATATACTGCGCACATGGTGCCATATATGCAGCACATTACCTCTTGACCCATCGCATAGGGCCCACTGTGGTTGCATCAGGATGTGCGCCCCATGCCTAATAATTGTCATTTTATGTACCAAGGCATTGTGTAATATGGTACACATTCGGTTTGGTTTTGAGAAGGCTCCCGACCAAACATCTTCTAAATGTTACATGTGTAGCATATGGTGCTATATGCGCAGCATATAGCATTTTAACCCAATGTGCGTTGCCTCATACAAGCAAAGCAGGATGCACGTCGTATGCCAAATAAGCATCATTTGACATATTAGGACATTTTGCAAAGAAAATTTTTCTGGATTTGGTCCGAAAGGTGGGCCCTACCAAACGTCTTTTTTCCTTGCATAATGCACGTATAGTGCCATGTGCCCTATTCATGCATTTTACCCCATGTGGGTGAAATGTAACACATGTCACATGTCAAATATACATAATTTGACATATTAAGGCATTGTACAATGAAAAATACTTCAAATTTGGTCCCGGGAAGGCTCCCGACCAAATTTCTTTTCAAATAGTGCATGCATGGTACTATTCACCCTATGTGTATTTCACCTCGTATGGGCAAAATGTAACATGTGTGACATGTCAAATATACATTATTTGACATTCTAAGATGTTGTTCAATGTGGCTCGCATCCCGTTTGGTCCCGAAAGTGGGCCCCACCAAACATCTTCTTTAACCCATATGCGTAGCGCATAGTGCTATGTGCTACGCATATAACATTTCTGCCCTATGTGTGCCAGCTTGCACCGGAAAAATCGGATGCATGCCATATGTCAACTGAGATGCAAACAACATTTTGAGTCACTTTGTAGTTATGAGTTTTGTCAAATTGGACTCCGAACGATGAGTTCCACTAATGGGCCTATTTCGGGCCCATAATGTTATGTGGCCAAAATGTGACATTTAGCATGCCAAGTGTTGTGCCTCATGGTGGGTATCAGTGAAATGTGCTCTGTATGCATAGAACACTCGAAATGGGCCAAAATAGGCAGTGGGCCCACCAGTGCCCTAACTCAAGCCCATAATGTTATGTGCCCGTAATGTGGCATTTAGCATGCCATGCACTCTACCTTGTGTAGGAAATACGTGATGTACTCTGTATGCACAGAATACTCAGAAAAACTGATAAAGGTGATGGGCCCCACCTATGTACTATTTCAGGCAAATAGTGCCAAGTGCCTAAAATGCAATATTTTGCATTCTGTGTGCTCTACGAGTGCCACGGTGGGCCCCGTCAACTATAATGTGCTCTGAATGTCTAGAAGTATTTGTGTGCTCTACTGAAGTATCTGTGTGCTCTACTGAAGTATTTGTTCTTACTTCAGTAGTCTTATATGTGCTTGACCTGTGCAGGTTCCTAGGGATGCCATGGCTGACGCTTTGAGGCTTCTAACGGGACTGCACCACTACCATACCTCCGAGATGTTGACTGTTTAGGTGAGTACCTGTTATAAATACGAATGCATTGGAACACATGGATGCATGACTTATATGCCTATATGCTTGTGTTTACAGTTAAGCAGGCAAGTGGAACAAGAGGAGCATGATCGCTACATCCGAATGATAGAGCAGATAGGGCAAGAGATTTCCCAGCTAACAGCGCGTCTGGAGTGCTATAACATTGAGGTCCCGGATAGTCCTAACCCTAATGAAGATCATTCAGGTGATGATGATGCGTAGAGGAGATGTGACATCAAGTTCTCATATGCATGATGTTAGAACTCTATAGTTTCTGTATTATAATAAGATTGTGTGTTACAGTCTAGCATTGCATGCTTAGTACGCTAGGGTTATTACGTACCAGCTGTGAAAATAGACAAAAGCTTGAACTATGTATCTTTTGAATTTAGCTATGGAATCTAAAGCTGCTTGCTACTATAAATACCCCATGCCTTATGTTTCACTGCCAAAACATAATTCATTTTCTTTTCTATACAGAAAAAAAAATACAATGACTCAGCCATCACTATCTGCTTTCCGTGCTCTTTCCTACCATTGGGGCAATGAGGAGTGGAGTCGATTAAGCAGAATCAGACTCCAATACCTGAGAACCTTTTAGGAAGTCATGATCAACAATGCTTTCATATATGTTGTTGTTCAATTTTAGGATCCGGTGGTTCATATATTCCGGTTCGAACATGTGGAGCTGTGTCCAATGTATGAGGAGTTTGTTGCTATCCTCAGAGACACTTATGAGATATCAATAATATTGATGATGCATGCATCAATAGGAGAAGTAGAATTGTATCTGATGAGGGCCTTTGACATCGATCTGACCACTGCAAGGTCTCTCTTAGCTACAGAGGGTTCTGTTGATGTCATTGCTCTTTTTCGGCTGTGTGGCCAGAAGTCAGTAAATACCCCTTCATGGCTGAGGGTAGCTAGGTTCAGATTACTGGCATAATTCGTATTCGTCAATCCATCAAGTCATGGAGATTTGTTGATCGGGCCTGTGATAGACCAGATGATGCAGGGTCGCACCCCTTTTCCTATGATTATAGCAGAGACAATCATCGGGCTAGATAGAGTGAGGTGATGACAATCCAAGCACTTTAGTGGTAGTCTGCTTCTTCTACAAGTAAGAATTCTAAGCTACCTTTGTAGGTTTTCAACTTAGATAAGTTATGTTTTGGCCTAATTTTTGCATGAGTCACCTTTTACAAGGTTTTCGGCTCATCGAGCTATCACTTTTGCTTTCAAACCCTAACTTTTGCTTGAATTGCCCCTTTGGGTTTTCAGCTCAGCGGCTCGCTCTAATTTTTGCCTAAGCAGCCTTTTGCAAGGTTTTCAACTCAATGAGCTTTTATTTTGTTTTTTATTTTATTACAGATCTGGCTTTAAGAGAAGCTTGGGATCCTAGCACATGCGTAGAGGTTATACCTTTAGTAAGGCAAGGACGCTGACATTCCAAGGCTAGATAGAGTGGATGGGGATCCGACCTGAGAGCCAGATCAGGTGGAGTTGCCCTTGGTGGCATATACAACATGTGACTATAATGACTTACATTGATTATATCCCACTGCCATGATTCAGGCGTTGCACGCACTATAGTCCTGCCATAATCTGTCGTCAGTATGGCCACCGACAGACTATACCTCTACTGATAGAATTTGAGGGAGGAAGGTTGGTGCTGGTGGAGATTCTTGGAGCCGGATCTGCCACTGATGATAAGTACAAACTGTGGGTGCTGCGCTAAGCTTGAATCATGTACTACAAGAAATTATTAGGCAATAATATGTAATAAAGGATGATAGTGCTTTGTGTTTGATATTTGTATGACTCATGACTAAGTTTATGAACATGTGTTCCATTTTCATTAATGAGATTAAAACATTTACATGAAAAATGTTAAAACCAACATAGAAGTTCAGGATGTGCATCAGACTTAACCCCTGTTGTTGACCAGCCTCGTGTGAGATTTTCTGATCAACTATTTTACTACTTTCCTTTTGCTTTCAAGAGCTCTAACTTTTGCATGAGTCATCCGAGTGGATTTTAAACTCGTAGAGCAAATATTTTTCTTTTGCCTTAACTTTTGCGTGAGCTGCCTATGCAAGTTTTCAGCTCACCAGGCTTCTCATTTTTATTTCACCTTTTCTTTTGCCCTTTACTTTAGACAAAATATTTCTTCAGCCGGTCAAGGTTGACAAGTTCTAAGAATTCATTACCTTCCAAATCTGAGATGTGAATAGCACCTTTGGAGAGGATTTTCTCAACTAGGAATGGGCCTTCCCAGTTAGGTTTTAATTTTCCATAAGGGTCACGAATAGCTAGTCTGACTTGCTTCAGAACTACATTACCTTCCTGTATGACAACAGGCTTGACTCTTCTGCTGAATCTGTTGGCCATGCGCTTTTTGTAAAGCTGTAAATGATAGAGAGACTTCAGTCGTTTCTCATCAATAGCAACCAACTATTCGTATCTAGCCCTTTTCCATTCAGCTTCTGGCAACTGAGATTCTAGAATAACAGAAAGTGACTTTAGTTCCACTTCAATCGACAATAAAGCTTCGGTCCCGTAAACAAGAGAGTAAGGAGTGGCACCCGTGGGACTCCTTATAGTAGTTTTGTAACCCTATAAAGTGAATGATAGTTGCTCATCCCAGTCCCTATAAGTTCTCACTGTCTTGACCAAGATGCGTTTGATGGTCTTATTAGCTGCCTCAACTGCCCCATTAGCTTGAGGCCGATAAGGGGAAGATCAGTGGTGCTCAAGCCCGTACTTTTCCAGTAAGTCAGCAACTTGGGCTTGGAACTGCACTCCATTATCTGACACCAAGTGATGCAGTACTCCATATCGACATATAAGATTCTTCTCTATAAACTTGGTAACTTGCTTTGCCCCTAGTTTACCATAGGATTCTGCCTCCACCCATTTAGAGAAGTAATCAACAGCCACCAGTATGTATCGATGCCCATTAGAAGCATTAGGATGAATTTCACCCATGATATTTATTCCCCAAATTCTGTAATTCAACTAGCAGTAAGTGACTTAGGTCTCCATGAATCTGGCATTCATGGCATTTTCGTACAAACTATATGCAGTCTGTCTCCATAATAATCCAAAAATATCCATTCATATGAGACCAACATACACCAGCATGTACTGTCTACATGATTGATTCAATCTCTTTCCCCGATATGCATCAAAGTTATAGACCATCCACCATTTTTCTGTAGAGAACACCCTAATGCTAGGTAAAGTTGGCTACTAGCCTGCATAGAGCTAGCTTGTTGGTTCTATTGGCTTCTTTTGGATAAGTACCAGTCTTCATAAAATTCATGATATATGTATACCATGGAGGCTCATCTGGTTGGTCTAGTGCCATAACCCATTCTCCCTCATAGCAAGGAATTCTCGACTGCTCAATGAATAGAGGCTGAACTTGACTATGCGGTCGTTCATAGACTGAGGCCAATGTAGCTAAGGTGTCAACCATCTGATTCTCTTCACATGGTATGTGAATGAACTGGCATGAGCTGAAATTGCAAACCATGAGCTTCATGTATTCAGCATAAGGCTTGAGCCTTTCTTCTTTGACATCCCACTCAGCCATGGATTGGTGAATGACCAGCATTGAATCACCAAATATTTGTACATCTTAGGCCTCAATCATTAACAATGCTTCCAGCGTAAAGAGACATGCCTCATACTCAGCCATATTATTGGTGACTGAAAAGCTCAACCGCTTTGAGAGCATAATGAGTTCACCTTCAGGAGTGATTAGCACAACTCCTATACCTGCACCTCTTTTGTTGACTACACCGTCAAAGTGCAACTGCTATTTCTGGACATCAACTGCCCCCAAGTGCTCATCTGGAAAGTCTAGCTTAAAGGTTTTAGAGTAATCCATTGGCCTGGATGCTAAGAATTCAGAAATCGCTCTGCCTTTGATCACTTTGGTTGTGATGTACTGTACATTAAACTCTAACAATAGAATCAGCCACCTGGAGAGTTTCCCTACTAGTGAAGGAGCTGCATACAAGTACTCCATAGGGTCAACCTTGGAGATTGCCTACACTTGGTATGACTGAAAGTAATGTCTAAGTTTCTTGGTAACCCAGACCATAGCTATGCATAGCTTCTCAATAGTGCTATATTTGCATTCTGTCGACAGTAACTTCTTACTTAGGTAGTAAATAGTGTGTTTAACTCTGGCATCATTCTCTTGAGCCATCATAGCACCCACTGACTCCTCTTTTAAGGCTAGATATACTAGTAGTGGTTTTCCCGACTGAGGCAGTTGCAGGAGCGATGGGTTGGAAAGATAATGCTTTACCCTCTCAAAGGTGAATTGATAGTTCTCATCCTAAATCATAGGCTGCTTCTTCCTCATAAGCTTAAAGATAGGCTCACACATGGTAGTGAGCTTGGTAATGAATCTGCTGATGTACTGGAGCTGTCCTAAGAATCCCCTAACTTTGGTCTCAGTTCTAGGAATAGGCATCTCAATGATTGACTTTACTTTGTCAGGATCCACTTCGATGCCCCTCTGACTGACAATGTGACCCAACAGCTTGCCAGATGTCACCCCGAATGTGCACTTTTTCGAGTTCAGCCTGGGTCCATATTTCTCAACACGTGTGAGAAATCTATCAAGAGCAGCTGGATGCACTTCTCTGGTGAGAGACTTCACCATCATATCATCCACATAGACTTCAACCTACTTATAGATCAAATCATACAACAAGGTTGTTGTAGCTTATTGGTAGGTAGCACCTGCATTCTTTAAGCCAAAAAGCATGCCCTTATAGTAGTAAGTCCCCCATTCTGTGATGAAAACTGTCTTCACCTTATCTATAACTGCCATTAGGATCTGGTTGTATCTAGAGAATCCATCAGTGAATGAATACATATCATTAGTGGGTGCACTATCAACTAGCACATCGATATGCGGTAAAGAAAAGTCATCATTTGGACATGCTTTGTTCAGATCCCTATAGTCTACATAGACTCTGACCCTACTATCTTTCTTGGGAACTGGAACCACATTGGCCAACCATTTTGGATAATCAACCACCTCAAGGAATTTGGCATTCAATTGCTTTTGGACCTCTTCCTTGACCTTCTGTGCCTATTCTGGTCAGAGGCATCACAGCTTCTGCTTAACTCGCTTGAACCCTAGCTTGGTAGGAATTCTGTGTTCCACGATGGACCTGTCGACACCTGGCATGTCTTCATAGCCTAGAGCAAAGGCTTTTATGTGCTTTTTCAATGCGCTGATTATTTCTACTCTCTCTTAAGAGGTCAAGTCTGATGCAATCTAGAGGAGACATGGCTTGTTATCTGTGTTAATGTTAACATTTTTGATGCATGATGCGTTAATGTCAAAAATGCTCATGTAATGCTCATGTTCTTGCACAATGCCATCAGAATACAAATCACAAATATAAGCAAAGTTGTTATTTATTGCATTGTACTTATTTGGAATTACATCATCATTAAAAAGTATAAAGATTAGGACACCAATGTCCTCATATAGTAATTCCTTAAAAGTGTTATCCACCAGCATGACTATGTCTTTGTAGACCTTTAGCAGTAGCAGGTCCTCCATATCCAATTTCTGTAGCTTGGCTCCTAGTGTAGCGGCTATAGTGATTCCAAGCTCCAGACGGCCAGTGGTGAGATTAACAACATCACTAAAGATCAGGAAAGCTTCATCAGGGTTGATGGTAAAAGAAGCAACAGTCTTTCCAGCTATTATCAGGGCTGACAGATCACAGACATCACCAAAGATGGTAAACTATTACTCAAAGAAGTCATCCGAGTTAGGCAACTCGGGAGCATGATCATGCTGTGTCTCTCCTTAGATGAAGAGAACCATTTTGCATTCTACTATTTTATCTAAGGTGTACGGGTCAAACCCAATGCAGTACCATCATCCACCATGATGTAGGAGGTGGAGAAGTTCATGATATTCACCCTGATGAAGAGTGCTCTGTTGTGGCGGATTCCCTTAGCCGGCAGATCCGTGTCAGAGAAACTGATCATGTTGGATGGTAGCTCCCGATTTACCAGCTGGCTCTTCATGCTGAAGGTATGTTAGTGTATGCTCTAGAGCATCATGTGTATTTGTACTATACGTTTTCATTAATAAAGGCATTATTCATTATATAGTACAATGTTTTAAATGAACTTGTTTTACTTGGAGTATTAAACTATATATTGAAGTCCATG
>CANYBF011998887.1:0-35320 GCA_948192965.1 Dalechampia spathulata
GACCATTTTACACAACCTAAGCACATCCTAAGCACATAACATCTTACGCACATTCAATATACGCATACCTCAAAATCTATATATCATAAGCACATGCACAATCTTAGGCACCTATATACACTTAGCATATACAATTCCATGCATGCATATAAGTACATAAAATCTTACAAACTATAGCATGGACATAAATCATCAACACACATACAAACACCTTAAACCCTAAACTCACGTCTATACGAGACATATACTTATACGTATTCTCCTAGGGTCTATAGTGGATGTAACAATAATGTCTCAAATTTATATCTTTATGCTACATTATTACTTTAAAGTTTACACATTTTGGGTGTTTCCTACTACCTTGGAGTATGTAGATTAAGTGTACTAAAGGGAAGATATTCCTGAGCATGTGTCGGACTAGAGGGTGTAAGAGTGTGAACAACAACCAGGAGATATAGTATATGTTAAAGACATGTGCTACAACTCCTCTTGGAACTATGGACAAGCATTAATGATCAAAAAATTGGAGATGAGTCATATACTAGTTCAGAGCTACTATCATGGAGAGAGTAGATCTTGACCTTCCTTGGCTGCTTGATGACATTCATGCCATGTCAACAACATGGTTGATGTTTGCTGATAGTGCACTCCAGTTAATGCAAATCAACAATCTCAATAATAGAGATAAGCTTATGAACATAAGTAGTGATAGTCCATGAACTTGAAGATAGAGAATACTTCTTCAAACTTCTTGGCATTTGAACCTGAGATTATAACTTTTTCAAGTTATAGTTTACAGGGTTGTCAACGTTTGAGTGGGGAAGAGTGTAAGGGGTGGAGGTTTTCCTACTCAATGGTAAAACAGAGATTTTCTATTTATATTTAATTTATGTATTTTTAGGGTGTGATGGATGAAACAATTTGATGTCTACTTTTGTCACACCTAATTATGCTACTAATACTCTTTAAGGGAGAGTGACTAGACAGCCTTGGTTGACATTCGGAGACCAAGCATGATGACAAGCACTACTAAGCTTATCTTTAGTGTAAGATACATGTCTGCATACATACAAAACTGGATTATTGAATCGTTATATCAATCATATTTATCAATAAAACAAGTAGCCAAATTTATTGATTTATTATGTTTCATTCTTATTTCAGTGTGTCTCTCTCTCATATGATGTTTATGCTATCTGAATAGCTCTTTGTGCTCTTCTAATTCTAATCGAGACGGTAATGCTGGGGATACTTATATATGAGACCTGGTCTAATCATGAATAGATTATTCATAAGGGTTTAAAGGCTGACTTGTGTATGAAGAGTCTTACATGAGCATCGTATGGTCCTTATTGAAGGCTGAAATCTATACCCATGATACTTTTAATGGATTACTCAAATTATATATTAAAGTATCATATTAAATCTTTAATTTTTATATCTAAGATCTTTATAATTTTTTATTCTTATTAAATATATTTTTTGTAAAAATAATCCAATGAACTTTTTATATTAATTATGATGTAAATGAATTTTTATATTAATAATACTGTGAATGATATTAATTATTACAAAAAATTCTTTACTTTTTTCATTTTTCGATCAAATTATTTTAATATTAATTATTTTTTATTTTTATATATTAATAACAATAATTATTTAATAAAATTATAATATAAAAAATTTTATTATTTCTTTCATTTTTTGCATTCTTGTGAAATCATATCAAATTTGAGTGCAATTTGGTGGTGCTTTGGCAAGCGGCCAGTTTGGTTATTGAATTACTTTGGAAGATGAAAGTCAATAAAAATTGTTACTTGTTCTAATTTTTAGATTTTATTTATTTTCAATATTTTCAAAAAAAGAAATATTCTAATTATATAAATAAATACATTAATATTATATTATCATACCGTATAAAATAATATATCAACAAATAGTTATCTAAGCTCGTCATTATTATGAATTTGTTAATTTAAATAAAGGTTAAGTATAAAAATATACGTGCATGTACATTAATGGTTTATTATTTAATTATGGCTTTTTCTTTATATTTGAGGGATCGTATTATCTATTATAGTTTGATCATTTTAATTTATATAATTTTAAGATGGAAATCCAGAAGATATAATCCTAGAGCTATGAATCATCCTAGAGCTACGAATTTGTAGTTTTCCAGGGTAGACAGAGACATTTTACCTGCCAAGATTTAAGAATATAAAACTATATTCTATGGAAGAAGTATCTAGGTCACAGTTATGGCGGCTTCAAGCTCCAACTTCATCACCCCAATTCTATCAGTCTGTATTTTCACTTTAATCTTCTGCAATAAGTGTGCAGCTTCAAATTCTGTTATCAAGTCACTACCAGGCTTTAATGGAGCTCTTCCATTCTTTCTCGAGACTGGGTAAGCAAGATAGCAAGCAGATGTGTGTTCTCCTATAATGAGCCTGCAAGATCGATTCTGATTTTCCAAGTTTTTCATCTTTTTTTTGTTTGTTGCTTACTAATCTTTGTAGATATTATATATAGGTATATTGGTGTGGACAAGATGGAATTGTTCTACTACTTCATTAAATCAGAAAGAAGTCCTGAAAATGACCCACTAATACTTTGGCTCACTGGTGGCCCTGGTTGTTCTTCATTTTCTGCCCTCGTTTATGAGATTGGTATTCTTTCTTAATTTCTCCATCATCGTCATCTTCTTCTTCCTCTTCATTTTCTGCTTTTTGATTTTGCAGTGTGTTTGTAATAGGCCCGTTGAAGTTCAATTACGCAGATTCGGTGTACAGCAAACCTCTTCTTGAATTCAACCCCTATTCATGGACTAAGGTTAGAGTTATTCAAAATGATTCCTCTGATGAATGACTCTGGCAAGTTTATAAATTATTGGGCATGGATTTGTCCAGGTAGCCAGCATAATATTCTTGGATGCTCCAGTGGGTACAGGATTTTCTTATGCAACAACGCTGGAAGCTTATAATGCTAGTGATACCATATCAGCTTCTCAAATCTATAATTTCTTGAGGAAGGTGAGGATTTCTCATGTCGAATTCAGCCTGATTGAATCTCATGACATGGATCTTGAAGTGAATGAAATTTGATCTATCATTTAAACTATAGATTATATGAGTAATGTGGTTACCATTTGTAATACGTAACAGTGGCTTGTGGATCATCCTGAATTCATAACAAATCCACTCTACATCGGAGGTGATTCTTATTCCGGCATGACTGTACCCGTCGTTGTTCAGCAGATCGTTAATGGTAAATACGGATGTCAATACGAAAAGCTAAGACAAAATGGTGTAAAATATCTTTGTTAACGTTTTCCCCTGTTCGTTATTCCTTTGAAGGAAAGGAGGAGGGAGCTTTCCCACCCATGAATCTCAGGGTACGTGATCCCACATTCATTGACTACAGATCAAACAATCCATATCTATACAAGAAATTAATGTTGATGAAGTTAAAATGGTGACAGGGATATCTGCTGGGCAACCCACTAACAGATTATAAAATAGACGCAAATTCAAGAGTGCCATTCGCATACCACATGTCGCTCATATCAAAGAGAATATCTGAAGTGCCACTTTCTCCATATTTCCCCACTTTCTTGCTTTGTTTACTTTACATGTGCATATATTTTATATCATCGAATCTCTCCCATGATCTGTTGCGTTGTCCATTCTGTTAACTTAGCTTAGACATGATACCAAGTTTCATGTGCTTGTAATAAATTTTGCTGTACGTTCTGTTTAATGTAAATTCACAAAAAGTCAAATAAGTAATTCGGCCTGCAAGTAGGAATGGTAATTACTGGGTTCAAGGGTAAATGTATAGTTCTCATATGCCATCTATGCAATGCAGTTTTAAGAATTAAGATCTTTAGGTCAGTCCTGAACTCATGGTTTAAATGTTTCTCTAGTCCTTCAGGAAAAATTGCAAGGATGAATATCTGAGTCCAGATCCGAATAATGCATTATGCTTGGAAACTATTGAAATCATCAACCAGGTGGGTTTCATCATAACATACGGAAGGTTCTTCAGGAAAATCATCATCAGGAAATTCATTTCTATTTTATTTTTCTGTTAGTGTATTGAAAAAATTCAATCAGCACATATCCTGGAGCCCAAATGTGTAACCAATTTCTCTCCAAAACCAAGGCCATCAGAGCTCGACCCAGCTGCCATCTTAGACTTGTCATTTAATGATGATATTCAGTTTTGGCTGCCTCAATTTCCAGATCGCTGGTGCAGGGTAATTTCCATTCCCAATTTCTTAAATTAGAACAGTATAATAGAATTAAATATTAATTCGTATAGTATGTCTATTTTCAGTCGCACACTCTCTTGTACAGCTACGGCTGGGCTAATGATAAAAATGTCCAAGAAGCTCTGGGAATTCGACAGGTTTGTTAGTAAATATTTTACTGCTTATAGCATTAACAATGTTGTGATTTAACATGTTTTCCATTTTAATACTGAAATAAGTATTCTGGCTTGTCACTAATTTACGTATAATTATGATTAGGGCACCATACGAGAATGGAGCAGATGCAATAATAGTTTGTCGAAGGCCTATTCTCGTAATGTCCCAAGTGCTATTGGTTACCACAAGAACTTCACCACTACATCTCTCCAAGTTCTCATTTACAGGTAATTTACTCCGCCATTAAATTATCTTCTCATTTCCTCTGCGCCAATTGATTTAGAATCAAGCTAAGTATAAGTATATATAATATATGATTTATCTAATGTAATGTGAATAAATAATAATTCATCATATATATTTAAATAGATTATAATTCAATATAGAATTAATGAGTTAATAGGAATATAACTAAATTTTATATGTCATTAATAAATTGATTGAGATGAATATACAAAATCACTGATTCTTCAAATTTTTAAATTAAAATTAAATCTAAAATGTAATTCAATTTTTCCATTTCATAGGGATAGATGTATATAATTAATTTCATATATTATAAAGTAGTGTTTTTAATTATGAAGGAAAATTAGCATTATGAAGCTGAAACGCATTCCTAGAATTTCTAATATTGCCTCTTTCTTCTACTAAGCAGCGGTGATCATGATATGCTAATTCCACACGTGGGCACTGAGCAGTGGATCGAATCTCTCAACATACCCACCACTTCCGAGTGGCAGCCATGGTTCGTCGATGGTCAAGTAGCAGGGTTAGCATTTTCCATTATTAAACTCACTCTTATTATTATTACCCCATAGTAATTGTCCTATTTTTGTTTTCTCATCACTGCAGCTATTCAGTGGATTACTCGTATAGTAAATCATTTTACCGTTTAACGTTTGCAACAGTGAAGGCAAGTAAAACTGATATAATAATAACAGGGTGCTAATAATCTGTTAATAACTTGATTAAGAAATTAACCAAGACTCATCTATGTGTTAATTATGGTGTTGAACAGGGTGCGGGTCATACTGCTCCAGAATACAAGCCTAGGGAATGTCTTGCAATGCTCGACCGATGGCTGGCTGGTTACCCTTTGTAGCCACATTTTACAAAATTCCAGATTTTGCGGGATTTTCTGACCTCACGGAAAAATTATTAAATTGCATGTCATTTTTCTCCAGGAAGATTGATGCTTATTTTTGTTTTTGAATTACATTTGGGATGGATTTAATAAAATTTTTATTTTTTATAACATTATTTTTTTTATTTATGTAATTATCAATCTACATTAAATAATAAAATTTTTTATTTATAAATATATTTTCACCTATCATCATCACATATTAATTAATTATAAATTTTTTAATTTGTAAAAAATATATTAGAATAAAATAACCAGAATCTATAGAATAAATTAAAGATATAATTGGTTTCAAATTTCTGTAATTAATTTGGAAGAAATCTGTTTGATGAAGGTAACAACGAAGAATAGAAAATTTTAAATAAAAAAGTATTAGCATAAATCACAAATTATATAATATTAATAATAAAGAAATATGAGTTATACTTAAAATAACTAAAACTTACGGTCTATGCATAAGCATATATTTTACATGAGAAAACCTTTCAACATACACATAATACCAAGTTTCATGTGCTTGTAATAAATTTTAGTAAATACAGACAAGATTTGGGAAAAATTACAAAAATATAAAAATATGATTTTTATTGTAAAAATATTGAATTAAAAATTTTATTTTTAAAAATATGAATTTTTTAAATAAATTAATAAATATTAAAAAGATATTATTTTAATATATATTAAATGTTTGATAAGTATTTAATATTAAAATTTTAAATTATTATTATTATTTAGTATTAATTTAGAATAATATATCTTTTATATTTTAATAATTTTTAATTTTAAAATATATTTTTATAGAAAATAATGTGTTATATATTAAAAATATAAAAATATAAAATATAAAATATAAAATGAAAAAATAGTATTTTTAAAAATATGAAAAGTCTAATTTTATAAATATTTTACACGTTTATTCAAAAAAAATAGAATATTTTTATCAAAGCCTCTAAATATTATTGTATTGAACCGAGAAATTTAATTAACATTTGGAAAAAGACAAATCTCCAAGTTGGAATGGTAATTTTCTCCCAACTCTCGCATTTTCGTTATGTCCCTGTTTAAAATCCTTCCAAAAAAATAAATATTGATTTAAAATCATTTGAAAGTATCTTTGATGGGTGCTGGATTTTAAGATTAAAAGAAAAAAAATTAAAATTATTATCTAAAAATAATTTTAAAAAATATCAAATAATAAAAATTTTCAATTAAAAATATAACCTCATTTTCAGATATAACATGAAGAAATAAAGTGAGATAATTCTAATTAATAAAAAAATTAAATTATTTTATTTCATAAAATAGTTAAAACTCATGCTATGAATAGTAATATTTGAAGTTGCCACATTTATTTATATGATCAAAATAAATCACAAAATTATCAATAAATTTTGTACACTTAAAATTTGCATATAAAAACTTAAAAACTTCAATTAGCTTTCAATTGAGACGACTTCATTATGCTTGAACACAGAAATACAAGAAGAAGAATTTGGTCACCGGAGAATGGAAAGTTGTTATCCCCCATGAAGAGAACAAACCTCCATTTTTATAGAATTTCTAAAAATAAATAAATGAAAATAAAAAATGAGTCAAAATAATAATAATTTTTTTTATCTTCCTAACTATTTGAAATATGATCTTTAAATCTAATATATGAATTTAAAACTATTATCTACATAAATCATTCAAATAATCAACTCTACGCAATCTGTTAACTCAAATCATAGATTCCAACCCACAAAAGTCAAATTCAAATTCAAAACAAATAAACCAATCCTTGAAATAATACCTACAAATTAAACCAAACTACTAACAGAGTTGATGGATAAAATGCATCTAATCATTCTTTCAAGTTAAAGTAATAACACCAAATATATGAATAGTATCTTCAAATGATAAACTTATACTAAATTAAAAATAAAATTCATTTTCAAATATTTATTTCTCCTATTTAAAAAATCATATAGTATTTTATAAAATACTCTTTAAAATTATTCACTAATGAAGTTTAAAGTGTTTTGGAAAATTAAATAAATATTTCATTTATAGGAAATTACTAAAAAAATTTCGATTTCATAAAGAATTAAAATTTTAATTGTTTTATTCAAAAAATTTGATTATATTATTTCTATTCCACTTTTGCGAGATAAAAAATTATTTTATTATTTATTACGTCTTCAATTTTAAAGGATAAGTAAATAATAATATAATAAAAATTTAATATATTAATTACTTATTTAAATTATAATTTTAGATAATTAAAAAGAATATCTATATCAAGTTGAAAATTTGTAATTAGATTTTATAAAATTTGTAAGAAATTCCATCTCATTCTCATGCCATATAATTTTTTTAATGATATGAATGGCATAAAAATATGATGTTTTTTTGATGCAATAGGATCTTTGAAGTATCGAAGAAGTCTCCTTTCGAAGTTTCCGGACTGGACCTTCGCACGTGTTCCTAGTAAGGCCTAAAAGGATGAATTAAGAAGCGCCCCGGTAGACTTCAAGAGCTCTTGCTCTGCGTATCCTCCTACTTCTTAAGTAAAGCTGTTCTATAAATGAGACCACAGCCCCAAGTATTTGTCTGTCTTTGTTCGTCAAATAACATAATACCATGATGTTAGGTCATGCCCTTGCTGTTTTATCCATTTCAAGCATTGTATTTGCCCAGTCTTTAGTCAAAACCCTACCTGGATTTGATGGAGAGCTCCCTTTCAATCTTCAAACTGGGTATGTACACTCCTACACATGATCGATATTTCTTTTACGTTTACTTTTCTTTATCCAATACTACGAATTCTCTGATCACGATATCGGACATTCGCTTAATTATTTCGGTTACATTATTGTTAAAGTTGAGATTGTATATGTTAATGAAGATACGTAGGAGTCGGGGATAAGGAAGAGGTGCAAATGTTTTATTGGTTCTTAGAGTCGGAAAAGAGTCCACAGAATGATCCTCTCATTCTTTGGCTTATCGGAGGTCCTGGCTGTTCAGGTCTTTCTGCTTTCTTCTATCAGACCGGTGAGCTCCATCTTTCCCGATTCCATCAAATCGATCAAATTATTTTAATACAAAATTAGACAATAAAAAACATAAGTATTTCTTTCGTAAGCAATTTCAAGACAACATTAGACAAATCTCTCATTGCAATATAACTGAAATCGGATGATATGGTAAGTAAATTTCGGATTAACTTTGGGTTTTGACTGAAATTGTTATATATATATATGATGATATAATTGCTTATTTCAACTTGGAAATAAAAATTCCAACGATTTTTTTTTCCTTTTATACGTTTCTAGATTTTGTAATAAATTAAAGTTAAATTCACGTGAAAATCAAAATATTCTTCTAAGCTAATTCAATGCATGTTACACATTTGGAGATTCTTTTCTATGTAATGCCAAACCAAAGAAGACTTTCTGGGAAATTATTTAAATTAGGAATATTTCTATTTTCTATATTTTTATAAATATTTTTAAAAGAATTTCTGATTTAATTATGCGTGGATTAATTGACGTATGCAGCTGACGGATGTTCATAAAATGAATCCCTAAGAGAACATGTTGGCAACATTTTGCAGGTCCACTAAATTTCAACTACGCAAACATCAGTGAGAACAAACCAACTTTAATGCTGAATCCCTATTCATGGACCAAGGTCAAATACTTACAATCTAGTGCTGGTTAATTAGTTTGGTTTACCTTGATTGCACATGAGAATCTTAATTACATTGCATAACAATGTCATCATTTGACAGGTTGCAAACGTGATTTATCTGGATTCTCCGGTGGGTACCGGATTTTCATATTCAACAAGTTATCAAGGATACAAAACAGGTGATCGGAAATCAGCAGCGCAGCTCTATGATTTTCAGAGAAAGGTAATGGAAAAGGGAAAAATGAGTTGACATGTAATTGGGATTCCGTCATTTTTATAAAATCTTCAAAAATCACTTTGCAGTGGCTTATGGCACATCCAAAATTTCTATCAAATCCTTTATATGTTGGCGGAGACTCGTATGCCGGCATAGTTGCTCCGGTCGTTGTTCAAGAAATTTCTGACGGTAAACGCTTATGATTCTGTAAATATTTTATTTGATGGAAACGTGATTTGATCCCTTTATACTGCAGGGAATGATGCAGGCATGCAGCCTCAAATGAACCTCAAAGTAATCAAAATATATTTATATTAATTAAATTGCAATTATTAACTTGTTAATATATATTATTTTAATTTCCTAAATAATTGTTCGACGGTGTCTGTATTATGGATGAACTAACTGTTCTTCAAAATATAACAATCAGGGGTTCATATTAGGCAATCCAGTCACTCATTTGGACATAGATTTGAATTCAAGAATACCATATGCTCACCAGACGGCCATCATTCCCGACCAACTCTATCAGGTTAGTCCTTAACTATGGTCCGACCGGTTACATAATAACTCATATTATCATGTTAATTATGTTATCCAACAGTAGTTTAATTCATCTCGTGTAATTGCAGCAAGCCAAGGAACACTGCAAGGGCGAGTATAGGTACCCAGATAGAAGAAACGAAATTTGCATCAGCAACCTTCAAGCTATCAACAAGGTGAAACGAGTTGAATAGGGCTAATTTTTTTCTCATTCATAGATTTGAAAATTTAACATAAGATCCAAAAATTTACATGCAGACGTTCGAGAAAATATACATGTACAACCTAATGGAACCCAAGTGTGCATGGGATCTAAGTGCGTTGTTGGGAGAAAATGATATCCTTCAAATCATGAGAAAGATCGATGTTTACACTGCATCTCAGAATTCTATCGAATGGTGTAGGGTAAATACATCCACTGTGCATTCAAGTGATTGTTAGAGCTCGAATATAAAATATTATTTCCCTACACTCCATATTTATATGGAGACATTGCTAATACGACTTGTTGTCTGTTCTTTTGCCCGCTTGTGCGACAGGATTTTATGCTTCTGTATGTTCACTTCTGGGCCAATGATAAGAGGGTCCAAGACGCTCTTCATGTTCGTGAGGTAAATCAAAAATATGTTAATATTAATGTTGTTTTACATCATATTGGAAGAGTTGTTATTCTTTTGGCATCATCAGGGAATAATAGAGGAATGGATAAGATGCAACGCAAGCCTAGTTAGGTACGAATTTGATGTTCAATCCACTCTTGAATATCACAAAAACTTCACAAACAGAGGCTACCGTGCTCTAATTTTCAGGTAAACTAACCAACTTCCTTCCATACGAGTCGATTAAAGAAAACTCTATAAATTATACTTCAATCATTAGATCATATTCTGTACTCTCATGCTTCCTTGCATTAAATATTGATAAGCTAATTTCAATAAATAGTGCCTAAAACTAGTATTATCTTTGTACAGCGGTGATAATGACTTGGCTATTCCATATCTGGGCACCCATCAATGGATAAAGTCCCTAAAACTGAAAACGACTAGAGATTGGAGGCCATGGTTTGTTGGTCATCAACATGCAGGGTTTGCCAAACTCTATATATATATATATATTTTTTTTTTTTCTTCTTAAAGTGTTTAAATTTCCAATCTCATTAAATTAATCAATTATTTGTTTGTATGCAGAAATGTGATTACATATTCTAAGAAGAAATACAAATTGACATACGCAACTGTTAGAGGAGGAGGTCATGCAGCTACAGAAATAAGGCCTAAGGAGTGCTTTGCAATGATCGATAGGTGGTTAGCTTATGATTCACTTTAACAATACATCAATATTCAAATTATATATTTTACTTATAAATAACATAATCTGATTTCCAGTATATGTTTTTATAATAATTTTTTATTTTATTATCTTAATAAACTATTAAAAGCTCCATAATTTATTCAAGTTGTTCTTTTTTATATATTAATAGCTTCATTCATGGATTTATTTATCTAGACCCGATTTATATTCTTATATATGAATTAAATTGATTAATGTAATATAAATATAAATAAAATAAAATTTTATTATAAATTAAAATGTTTATCATGTATTTATTAACTTGTTCTATATGGATATGAATCAAATCTAGATAAATTGAATATATTTCATGTTGATTGTGGATTATTATTCAATTTAATAATAAAAAAGTAAAATTTTCATCAAAATAAAATAATAATATAATAGTTTCACAACAAAGTTATTAATTTGAAGAGATATAAATTTTATGATTAATTATGGATTTTAAAATGTAATTAAATGAAAACATCATATGATAAAGTAGGAGAGAGTTGAGTTCAGATTATAAATTTTGAAAATGATAAGGACAATGAGAGAATAAATGTTCTAATTTCTGTTTTAATAGCATAAAAAGAATGAAATATCATAGAGAATTTTTTAATCACTGAATTATAAAATCATGGTAGCTTTTCAATAAATTATTTCATTATACAAGCTTTTATTCAATATATATATATTTCATAATATAAGCTTTTAAAATAAGTATTCACATAAAAACACACGATATCAATATTGATTTACTTTATAAATTTATAATTTCATTGAGATACGGATACTAATCATATATGAATCTCATAATAGATGTTAATATAATTGTATTATTTATCACTTTTTAAAATTTTATCATTTTTTTAAATAATATTTATTTGTATATCATTCTTTTATTAATTATAAAAATCTAAAAATTATTCATTATTTCTTTATTTTCTTCCTTTCTTTTCCTTCGGTGGTTCTTCTTATTTTTTTCTTCCCTTTTTTTTTCTTCAAATTAAATCTTAATTCCATCAAAATAACAAAAATCAAACCACTAGCAAAAGAAAGTCTTGTAACTCGTAACTCTCCAAAAATAAAGATTTTTATGTTGTTATTATTCTTGTTTTATTTTTTCTATTTCAAATATATATATATTGTGTATATAACGATATATAAATACATATCATGTGATAAATAAATATATATCATATATACCATATATACTATATATTTATTTATATATATATATATATATATATATATATATATATATATATATATAATCAAATAAAAATATAAAAAATGAAAAAGTAAAATTAAATTACATAACAAATAACTAGAAAAAGGTAAATTTAAAATAAATTAGATTTAAGAAGGAAGATGAAAAAAATAAAAAAAAATAAGTAGAAAAAAATGAAGAACAAAAATGACAATAGATAAAAGAAGGAGATGCAACAACAATAGAGAAAAAATTATTTGAAAGAAAGGAGAACATATTTACAATTATTTGATTAAAATTGATAATTTTAAAAATAAAACTTGAAAATGTAAATTAATTTTAAATTATTTAAAAGTGGTATTTTTCTAATTCTCTAAATTTAAAATTTAAAAATTTATAAACATGATTCATAAAAAATTTATAGAAAGTGATCATTAATTATCTCTTGAGTGCAATATTAAAAAATATTTTAATGCTTAAATTGATACGCGAAAAAAATTGTAAAAACAAACTTAATTTACTCCTCATCTGACTCTAAAATTCAACATGAAAAAATAATTTATAAATTTAAAGTAATGATAATTTATAAATATTATAATTCACCTGGTTTAAAACTTTTTTAAAAAAAACATTTACCTTTTTTATAAATATTACAGTTTGCCCAGTAAAAAGGGGAAGCCAAATACCGTTAAATCGGGGAACTTTCGTTCCTTCACCGTCCCATCGCTCTGCTTGTCACTCTCCCAAAACCCCAATCCCCACCATGAGATCTACGTCCAAGCCCGACGACGACTCCGACCCATTAATCCGAACCACTCAAACCACCACTCTCCTCCCTACAACTCGAAAAAAGGGAACTGGAGTTCGAGCCTGGCTTCTTCTTGACTTCACTGGCCAAACCCAGATTGTAGAGGCCGGTAAACATGCTATCATGCGCCGGACCGGTTTACCTGCCCGTGACCTTCGAATCCTTGACCCGCAATTATCATACCCATCGACGGTTTTGGGTAGAGAAAGAGCGATTGTTATTAATCTGGAACATATTAAAGCTATAATCACTGCCCAAGAAGTTCTTTTGTTGAATTCTAAAGACCCTTCTGTTATTCCATTTGTTGATGAATTGCAAAGAAGGCTTCTATGTCATTATAATGCTGTTAAAACTCAGGTATCGCCTCAATTTTCATTTCTGATTTGGATTCTGATCTTTTGTTTTTTTCATGAATTTTTTGTTTTTGATACGGGACTGTGTTCGTTATCTGATTTGCGTCCTTGGGTTATTAATTTTTAATGTGATTTGCAGGAATACTGATTAGCTATATAATCTGTGTGTAAGTTTTCCATAGCTTACTTTATGCTCGTATTTTTTTGTGTGCGTATCATTGTGCTATTATTTGATCATTTTGGTTGATATAATGTGACATTGATGTGGGTTTGTGCTTTACGAATCATTTTCTGTATAAATTTGAAGAATTAACGATTAGCTATTATATTTCTGAGTATGGTTTTAGCTTCTTTATATGCTGCCATTACATATATGACACTATCCCTGGTACAAACTGAACTGGTAAACACTTCTTTTCCGTTTCAGAACAAATTAATATATTGAATTGCTTTTGTTAACTGGCCCGAGTACTTCTATTTTTGGAAGTAATGTCTCTCAGTCTTCTACTGTTTTTTTTTTTTTCTTTTTTTGCTCATTTAGTCTATAAAATTGTATTTGAAAGTCAGACTGTGTTTTCTTCATTATTTCCTTTCATGTTTCTTTCATTCTGGTAATTTGCCACTTTTGATGTCTCATCATGTTTTCTTTTTGCTGTTTTTGCCTTTTCTTTGTAGGAGGGCAGTGGTAATGATGCAAATTGGACAGATCTCTATGACCCTGATGATCCGCAATCAACAGTAAGTAACAAGGGCTTTCCAGGAGTCCTTTCACATTCTCAGGATCGCGATGAGGGGAGTAAACTTGATGGCAAACCAGGTCTTGAGAATCGAGACGGGCCAAATGTTCTTCCATTTGAGTTTGTTGCATTAGAAGCATGCCTTGAAGCTGCTTGTGGCTGCTTGGAAAATGAAGTGAGCAACTTTTCTAGTTGTCAGCTTTTGGTGTATCTATTGCTTGTCCGGCAACATCTATTTTTCTCACTATTACTTTCGCTTACTCGATCTAACCAGGCAAAAACACTGGAGCAAGAGGCCCATCCAGCACTGGATAAACTGACTTCAAAGATCAGTACTCTCAATTTAGAGCGTGTTCGGCAAATCAAAAGTCGTCTGGTTGCGATAACCGGCCGAGTTCAAAAGGTTTGATTGTTTTGTTTCTTTCATAATGCTTTTTTAGGTTGTCATGAACAGTGAATTGAATTCGTTCATCTCCTTTTCAATTATTATGATTGATTGCGCATGAATTTCCTTTTCTAGGTTAGGGATGAATTGGAACACTTGTTGGATGATGACGAAGACATGGCTGAGATGTATCTAACAGAAAAGTTGGTTCAACAAATGGAAAGTTCTTCAACTTCCACTTTTAATGAGAGAGACGACATGGATGATGAATATGTCCAAGCAGACTTGGATGAGAGGTATATGATATTGCTGCTGTCACTTTGATTTACATAATATATTCACCAAGTCTTTGTTATTTGCCATTTTTTCTCTGAAAGTTTTGTTGCATCGGTAGTCCTGCTGAGGTATCTTTGAATGCTCAAGGGGCTTCGACAAGCTTTTATGGTGAAAACCCACAAGATCATCTGTTTGGTACTTCTAATCTACTCAGCAGGGGGGATAGCCATGGGACCCATACCAGCACCTCTCGTAGCGGCATAAGCAAGCACCTTGATGTAGAAGAGCTCGAAATGCTCTTGGAAGCTTACTTTGTACAAATTGACGGCACACTTAATAAGTTATCCACGGTATGCAATTTTATTCTTGTCTCTTCTTTTCGCTGCGGTATCTATTACTTATTGGTATCTGTTTTCCTGTTTTCCATGGTATCTTAAAAGCTGAGGGAGTATGTCGACGACACAGAGGACTACATCAACATAATGCTGGATGACAAACAGAATCACCTTCTGCAAATGGGAGTAATGTTAACAACAGCGACCCTGGTGATCAGTTGTTTCGTGGTCGTTGCTGGTATCTTCGGCATGAATATTACCATCGACTTGTTTAACGAAGAGGTGGAAACAGGGATGCAAAAGTTTCTATGGACTGTTGGTGGCAGCTGTATGGGGAGCGTATTCCTGTATGTGATTGCTATTGCCTGGTGCAAGCACAAGCGATTGCTGGAGTAACCGAGGTGATGCTCGGCATAATTCAGAGGCTTCCTACGCATCAAGCAATTGACTTTGTGTATGATAATATTACGGATAAAGGACCGCAAATTTATACAGTGGTTGCAAGCTTGCGCGGTTATGGAAGCAGGGACGGGAGAGAGAGATCTCCCATTGTATAGTACCAAAATGACACAATTTATGGTCTGTTGGGTAATTATTATCATCTTTGGGTTTTGTTGACCGTAATAACTTCGCCATGCAGCAATAAAACAGGACTGGTACATGTTCTTACATGATACAAACTTCTTAATCTGATTAGTAAATCTGTCAGCATAACAAACCCGTAATATCCGTCCTTGTTCCCAGGGGTGAGCATTACTCGGGTAAAACCGAACAGAACCCGAACCAATCTAAATATTTATATATATTACTTTTTATAAAAAATAACATATTTATCTTTGTGGTCCAGTGGTTAAACCCTTGCCCCCGTGGTGGGAGCCGAACCTAGGTTGTCCAGGTTTTGGGAAAGATGCCTTTGGACGTGCAAAACAAAGCAATTTGAATAATATTGAAATCAAATAAATATATATTAACATTTGGTTATAATTGAACTAAACTGAATAAAAACCAAATCGAATTACTCAGTTTAATTTGGTTTTAAAATATTTCAGTTTTTAACGGTTCAGTGGCCAAACCGACCCTGCTCACCCCTACTTGTTCCGGCCATGTCTGACGTATATAAAATTCTATGTTAAGCACTGGTAAACGTGGGCCTATTTGTCAATTGAATGGAATGGACTTGGGCTTTGGCTTTGAGCTTTGAGCTCTGAATGATCAGGTGTCCACCTTTTCTTTTCCATTTTTTTTCGATAGAACAAAACTGCATTTGGACTGAAGTGAGAAGAAGATAAACCCATCGATTATAAGCTCCTGAAAAACCAGTGGCTGATATTTGAGCAAGAAAAGAGTTTGTTAATGGTTAAAAAATGAGTACAATATCTCAAAGTGTACTGATGGCACTTGCTGCTACAGTTAACAAATTCACTTCATCAAACGTTCATGCAGTTCAAAGAATTGAAGCTACTAAAAAGTCATCATCATCATCTTCTTCTTCTTCTGCAACAACTTTTGCGATCTTTGGAAGAAGAGGAACTCTTCTGTCAGCTTTTGCAGCAGCTGCTGCTGCTAATCCTGTCAACGACTCAACGACTCAACTTCTTCAGAGTATGCCATAATACCCTTTACTTCATTCGCATTTCTTATCATTATTCTCTTTCTTTCTGTTCCTCTTAGTCTCCTTTTCATTTTATCAGAATATTTGAAGAAATCAAAGGAAAACAAGGCCAAAAATGACAAGGAGGTAACAACATTAAATTTTTCAGAAATTAACATATGAATATTTAGTTTGAATTCTGAAATGATTCATGCAATATGTAGTCTGCACGTTGCAGAAACTTAGACAAAAATGAAATAACTTGTGTGGCATGCTTATATAAATTATGGTATATGCTTTATTTACAAAGGCATGTTGAATTAATAACAAATAAATGACATGAACATTTTGTTGGTCCAAATGGAAAAGAGACTGGAAAGCTATTACAAGCGTAACTACAAGGATTACTTTGAACTTGTAGAAGGAGGCTTAGGATGGAAGAAAGAGCAAGACCTCTCTGATTCTGAAAAGGCTATTCTCGATTGGCTTCACAAGAACAAATAGTTTTTCTCTTTTATTATTATTTTTGCTTGCAACAAGCTATTATTTTTGTTAAAATTTTTGGAATTTTTCCCTTTTTTTTTTTTACTTCAAGAGATTGTCTCCCTCTACTAATTTTCTAAAATAATTAAATATTAATAATATCTTTTATTTGTTAATATGATTTTATGAATTTTAATATATAAATCATGTAATTAAATATAATTAATAAGATAACTCAAAAAAAATTAAGCTCAAAAGGACAATTTTCATAATCCAAATTGGACTCTTATTTCTTAGTGTGAATTCAGAGGCTGCATGCATTAACACTTAAATCTCTATGGTATCACTTTGGTTTTCCTTAATTACTCCTTCCATGTTAAATTTATTTTTAATTTCATAAAAATTAAAAAATAATTATTTTATTTGAAAATATTTTATTATATTCTTATTTAATTAAAAAAAATTTTCTATGATTTTCAAAATAAATTAAATAAAAATTAATGAATATTTAATTTAACATATTAACTATTTTAGTAGAAACTATGACAAGGGAATTACTTATGGAAAAGAGTTAAATTGTGCAAAGAGAATTGTAATTAACCTAATTACCCATTCTTTTGTATTTAATAAAGAAAGATAAAATGATAGAGATAAAAAATAATAGATGTAACAATAAAATTGTAAAATCTGGTTGATGTCCTCTTAACTCTTTAAAAATACCTTTTCAAGATTTTTTATGATTTTTGTTAGTCCCCAATTAAGAACTAAGAGAGAGAAATTGATTTTTTAAATAATTCCTCAAAAACAAATACTTGAATATTTCAAATCCTCTTTAAAAATAACAAAGATTGTTTAAAACTTTCACTCAAAATTCAATGCAAATATTCTATGAAATATTGAGAGTGAAATATTCAAATGAAATTCTTTAAAAAATAATTTGAACAATCTAATTAAGCACTTTTGATTATATGTTTTTCTTATATTTTTTGACAATTCAAAAAGTTTTAGACATTTATACTTCAAAAATTAGTCATTATTCATTAATAAGGTAAATAGTACTTATCAAATTAAATTCTAAAATAATTTTTATATCATCAAAATTAGTTGACTAATATTATATAAAGCTACCTATTATAAAATTCAAAATTTTGAAACATCAGACAAACCCATTTCATTGAAACTATTTAAAAACTTCATTTTACTAAGTTAAAAATATTTTGATTCGAAGCAAATCAACTTAAAGCTTCATAAGGTATTTTTTGAAGATTTTTTAACAAATAAAACTAATACCTTAATAAGAAAAAGTTTTCTTTTTGATTCTTGATCTTCAAATCTCCATGCATCTTTCATAAAAACTTGTCTTTTTTAAAATTCTTATGTATTATTGTAAATTTTTCAAGAAATTAACAAAACACAACCTTGATTTTTCATAAGAAAAGGAAATTAATATTCTTCATATGGATAGAACCAAATCTGTCATGATACTACATGATGATATCTCTATCTCAATCGAAAAATTTCCTCCTTCAAACTTCATAATATCAAGCATGGAAGAACCAGTAGGGAGAGAAAATACTCTATCAAGTTAGAGATGAATGACACCATCAAACTTTTCTTCTTTAGCAAGTAGATGATTCATATAAAAACTTCAATTTAATATGAAAGAATTTTCTTCTTCTAATTGTAATTCTTCCATATAATCAAAAATATTTTCTTTCTAATACCAAGTATATTCTTGTCTTCATCAAGACATATTGGTGCAAATTTATTTATAAATCTTGTTTAATAATTCTTTCATTCAGATTCCACTTAAAAAATCTTTCTTAGTCATTTACTTCTATTTCTATATTTGTGTCATCATATACAAATTTAAAATTAATTTATAACTAAAATCTTAAGTGAAAATCTTTTTGAGATTGGTAAGAAACATGTAAGAACTTTTTTTTCATATAGCAACCTTTAATACAAATATATTTTTAAAAAATAAATCATAATAAATTTGCAATAAATTGTTCAAAAAAATGTTAGAATATTTAAAAGAAATTTTTATTATAAAATTCAAACCTTCCAAGGTCGAGAGCCATCAACAACCAAATATTCATAAGAATCTCACACATTTTCAAGCCCTTATATATCATCTCGCTATAAGGAAGGGTGAACCCATATTTTTTTTCTTAAGAATATCTAATTGATGATGGATCGTAGGAACAAGAAGCCTAGAATTCAAGAGAAATTGATTTATTAAAATATAAAGAATTTCCAAAGAGAGAGAATTTAGAAGATCATAATGTAAAAAGATATATGGTTTTTTATTTTTTTCAAGTCTGCCTCTCCAGAATGGAGAGCTTGCCTCTTTGTAGAAGGAGATAGCAAGTTTTCTGTGATACATACACTATTACATAAAGACATTTTACAGTTGGAAAGAAATAGTCGTACTTATCACATAGCATAAACAACAACCTTCTTTTATTAAAGTTAATAAGGAAACTTGTTCTTTTTTTAGCTTTATTTCTTTATTGGTTTATGATTAAATGATATATTATAATATTTTGGGTTCTAAATCTGAATGATAATGAAAAAGTGTTTCATCTTCATCTCGAGTGTCATTATCAATTGATCTAACTCCATAAGAAGTGCTAGGTATATATGTATCCAAAATAAAATTGGGCTATAAGACTTGCATTTGAGAATCTTACATGACAGGATCAAATGGATCCATATTAGGATTGAGAAGGTCTTGGAACTGAGTCCAATGGTTCTTCTTTCCTTGAAATGTGCAATGCATTGAAGTGCTCTATCTATCTATTTTGTTAAAAGTGTTTAAAGCTAATCTTAAACCTATTAGAGCATTGGTAAGAGCTTGATAAAAAGGAGTGTTGAATGTGCACCAATATGAAACCTATAGAATAACTTTTCCACAATCTTCAAAGAAGCTTAATAACATTGTTACTAAGATGATTATTCCCTAATAATCTCAATTTAAATTGTATCATCCTTTACATAATCAACAGAAAGCTCCACCTCCACCTATTTCTATTTACTATCATGTTTTGCAAGCATTAAAAGAATAATATAAGAATGTTTCGTCTCCCTTTCAAACTTCTCTTATAGTCTTACCTAAAAGTACTCCTAAACCTTTCCTTTAAAATTGTAAATAGTACGCCAAGCCTCTCATATTAATAGTCCCACAATAATCTTGTATGATATTTTCATCAACATATGAAGATTTTCCTCTTTTATCCAAAATAACTCATTCAAAAATATCCATGCAACCAACCATTCAGAAAAACACAGTTCTACCTAATAGTGAACTTAAAGATCTTTCACCATCTAAGAGGTTTTGAGTTAGCAATCTTAGAATATCCAAATCCAAAACCATTATCTATAGAGGATTTATCAAAAAATTTGATAAGGCTATAGATTAAAACAATCTTCAAAACACAATAACATTGTTTTTACAATATCTTAGTATTATATTCAAAACTACAAGCCTAAGCATTGTAGCTAGATAAAGAGCTCCAAACCATTATTGGCATAAAATCATTTTCCCTAGATTTTTATCAAAAAGAACAAGAGATCCAACAACTCAAGGAACAAATCCATTGGGTAGAGATTGATACTAAACTAGCACAACAACCTTTATATCCTTATATTATCCTTTTTACTTATCTTGATTTCTAGTCACACCATTAATTTTCTTTAGCTTATTTTTGGGAAATATGAAATGCGATGAAGGAAAATAAGAAAGGAAAATATATTTTATTTTATTTCCTCCATTTTACCTCTTTATGTTTAGGAGGAAAGAAAGAAAATATGGATTGAAAGTGAATAAGAAATTACAATAAATAACAAATTAAAATATTTTACATGAAATGTCAAATTTATCATTACAATTGATAATAGAAAGCAAAGCAAACCAAAAATTAGTAATTAAGTTTCTTATTGATTTGTTAATTTATTTAATTTTTAAGAATTATTAATTTTTAGGATGTATACCATTTTATTTATAAATTATTTATTTTTAAAAATAAAATAATAATAATTTGTTTGATAATTTATATCTTTTTAACCTATCATCATATATTGATTATATATCTCTAATATCTAAAATCTATAAGCAAAATACAGAGCTTGATATTATACACAATAACAATTTGAAAACCTCAGTATTTACCCTTGGATGTCATGGAGACATTTATGAAGCATTAATGTGTAGTCATCAAATTGAATATGTATAGTTGGTTGAAACTCAAAAACATATGAAACAAGTTTTGATGCTAATGTTGACTTCCTTATGGGAACAACATTCAGTAACTCCCCAAAGCTTGCTTCATCAAATGGAAATGACTCCTTGAAAAAAAATAAAAAGTACCCTCTACCTAACTTCTATATAAAAAAAATGATAAACAACATATGCTTAAAGATCATATTTACATTATGAATATCGATTGAAACATCAACAAAAAGAGCCGGGTAATTATGAATTCAAATGTAATGTCAACAAAAGTGATAAGAATGTAAATATGTTTCCTTCATGAACATATATCAAACATGTTTTTGTCTTTCATAAGCTTTTTAAAATCTTAACCAAAAGTCTCCTTGATAGTTATACAAAGGAAAGTTACTAAAGGCATAAAAGTCCAAGTACTAAGGGTGTAGAAGTCCCAGTAGCTAATCTAAAATCATATAACTAAAAATACAAGGACACCATATGGGAAAAATTCTCTCATTCCTTTAAAAATCATACACAAACACTACAAACCTTCTCCATGTGTTTAATTTTCAAAAGAAAAAATTAGAGCAACTTGACAACCATTTTTCTTGCATTATCTATTTTTAATAAAAATATTTATTTAATTTTAATTTATATTTATATATAAATATTAAGTTAGTATGGAATCTTAATGGAAATATCATATGAAAAAGCTTTCAAAACAAATACTAACCAGCACAAATTGAGTTACATAGAGTGATAATGGTGGTTGGTTGATTGAATTGGAAAAAAGGAGATCTCACTCCCTAATTATTGTACCTATTTATTATCTGATGGTTTCACCAATCTATATTTGCTATTCTTTATTCTAATAGATTTGAACATATACGGTTAAAGGGGATTTCTTGTTCTTTAAAGGAGAAGAAAGGAGGAGGACAATATAAACAATTGTTTTTAATTTAAAATTTTCTAAGGTTAATTTTGTAAAATTATACTAGACAGTCAAATGCCTCGATTGCTTCTTTTTTTACTTCTGACTTGGGAGGAATATTTATAATAGAAAATAATTTTATTTTTCTTCCCCTCCTTCCTCTTTATATTCTTCCTAAATAAGGTAAAATGAATTTAGCCTCCCATTTTTCTTCCAAATTTTCTTTCCTCCCTCTTTTTCCTTCTTTCCAAACATAGGCTTAGTATTTGACTTTATTCCAAAAAGTTCAAAGAAAACTTCCCATAATCTCTTTAATAAAGCTACATAAAAGAAACTAGCTATTTCTCAACCACCTCCTTTTTCCCAAATGATAAGTTCTTAAGTCTTATCCTTTGATTTTGAGTCCAACATTTATGATTCCTCCTAAGATTTTGATTTATCTTACTTGTAGATATAACAAAAATTTTAATGAACACCACAACAAAAAATATTTAATATTCTTCCCAAACTAATCCTTAAAGACAATAAATGAAACTTATCATCTCAGGTCTAGATAATGATGACATAACTCTTAATCATTCATCACAACCTTGTTTTCATGCTTCTAGACCTTGGTTCATACTTGATGATATTCCTATATCAAAACGATGATATTGATTATTGAAATTTAATGCTTAGAGATCTTCAATTAACAGATTCCAATGCTCATTTACACTAGGTTTTAACTAAGTTTACTTTAAGATTTACTGGATCCCTTAGAGAATGGTTCTAGGGCTTATCATAATATACCAAGCTTCAATTTTTTCAAATCTCTTTAGTAAGTGAAGCCATCAATCATATTCATGCATAATTTCATCAAAATTTTAAACTAATACATCACCAAAAAAAGCAAGAGTTCTTTGATAAGAAATGTTGTTCACTTAAACAAGCAGATCTTAAGAAGCATTATTAAATAATATTTTAAATATATTATTTGATTAAAGGTCCCAATGATGATAATCTCAAGTATACCTTTATTACATCTCTTCTTGAAGAACTTCAACCTGATCTTTAAAAGTTCATTCAAGATACAAAAAGATAAATCTCTATCATTGCTCTTAAAGAAAATACTTCATAAAGCAAATGATCCAAAATAAGTAACATCTTTCAAAACCATGTAGACAAGATCATCTTCAAATCAAGTGCAAACATAAACAATATGCTTGTAAAAATAAAAAGCCATCCTAATTTATGAGGAAAAAGAAATATTCATATCCATGGAAAAAGAAGAGGCCATTCAAGCATAAGAAGTTTTGATATTTAAGGAAAAAAGCCTTTCCTAAGAAGAGCAAAAATATATAGATTTTTATTTAAGGCAAGAAAGGACACTTCACCAAAAATTGCTCAAAAAACCCAGAAAGAGCAGTTAAGCTCATTTTACATATTCAATAATATATTGTTGTTTATGCAAAAGAGGATCTTGAATCATTAATTTTAAAACAAGAACAACTTACAGAAGAAACATTATTTGCCCTTCCTAAGTACTCTTCTACAAATTCAGAAACCTCTTCAGAAATTTCATTATATGATGAATATGATAATCTTCCAATTTTTACCATAAAGCCATAGGAAGATTACATTCCTCTTCCATAATCTACTCTTCCAAATGATATTCTTAAAGAATTGTTTGAATCCATTATTCAAGATATCTCCTATTTTTTCCTTATTTAGATCATCCTTCCTCATTTCAAATTACTTTTCTCTAACACCCTTAATATCTCTCCACATTCTACCTTTAAAATTCAAAGATCAATCAATGTTATTATCTTTCTTGATATATGAGCTCATAAAACCATAATGAATCCAACAATTCTCCTAGGATCCGCTTAGAGAAAGCCTCACCAATATTTCAAGGTTGTATGCATCTCTTATTAAAAGAGAGAAAATAAGAATTTAATTTTTTCCTATTTTTCTAATCTAGACACATGTCATTAGCATCGTCCTCCTAGGCAAATATTTTTTAATTGGCTTTGATGTTTATTTTCAAGTAAAAAGGTTACAAATTCTTCTTAAAGGGCTCAAATGCAAATGACAGTTCAAATCCTACACTCACATATAAAAGATCTTTGTTATTTTAAACATTCCTCAATAATTTGAATTATTCAAAGAAAGCTTCCTCCCTCTTTGTGTAGATTCACATGCATAATTCAATCATCTTACTCTATTATGGAAGAGCCAAAAGTTTTTTTATCTCTCTTCCTTTTAAGCTTAATGAAGATGTTAATCTAACAAAAGCATCTCATCCTAAGATGTCACCCACAAATCTTGCCTTGGCCATTGAAGAATATAATCAACTGCTTATACAAGGCCTCATTAAACCTACCAAGTCCTTTTGGGCTTATCAAGCCATTTACATAGAAAAGAGTTATGAACTACTTAGGGAAAAAAAAGACTTACTATTGATTATAAACCTCTTAACCACTTTTTGGTAGATGATAAGTTTCTCCTTCTAAAGATATCTTTTATGTTCATCCACTTAAAGGGAGCCCTGTACGTCTCCAAATTTGACCTTAAGGCTAGCTTTTGATAGTTAGGCATTCAACCCAAGGATCATTACAAAATAATTTTTTGTTTTCCAAATGCCCTATATTAATGGAAGGTTATGCCTTTTGAGCTCAAGATTGCTCCTTTTTTGCAAAAAGCCATGATTCAAATTTTCTAGTGCATCCTCCATTCTTGTTTAGTTTATATTAATGATATTTTCTTATTTGTTGGATTTAATAGAGTGATTTGGAAATAAAATAAAATAAAAATTTTATTTAAAATATGTAAAAATCATATCTATACATAATTCTAACACAAAAGATCATGATATAGAGAATAGGAGTAACACTTACTTTAACAATATTCTACTTTTTTCTTATTTTGTAAAAAAGTTATAGCAAACTCTTTTCAATTCCCAAATAAGGAGATCTCCAAACTACACACACCAAGATGAAGATTTGGATTAGTAAATGTCTAATCAATAGTCTAGTATATTAGAGAATGATAGGAGATGAATATGTGATTTTTCTCTTTAAAAGTGATTAGCTAAATGTGTTTGTCCTTTGGATTGTACTTGTCATGTTTATCTTAAGAGAAGAGACATAAGATAACTTATCTTAACCTTAATCCCATAATATTATATATACATATATATGGGCACATTAAGGTTAGAGAGGTGAAGGATGACTTAAATTATGCATATGCATAACATATGCCTACTTAAGTCAATAGGTCTAACCCATGGATCTTACAAGCTCATCTCATGTTCCTCTTTAGAAACAAATTCAACTCAAAACATATTTTATTTATGGTATATCAAATAATTAAAAATAAAATTTAATATTATAAATAATATCAAATATTATTTAATAATATTCCACAACATCATCTTCTAATTTTCAATCCAAATCTTTTCTTATTTATGTGTGACCTCTTGGACTTTTAAAAAATTGGCAACATACCATAAATATCATAAATCTCATTTAATAATAGTATTGTATGTAAGTCAAGAGCAGTATCTAATCATACATCATAACTACCCATGTCACACCCCTCTCACAGTGAAACATGCTCCCGTAGAATAATGAATAGTTTCTAAATAAATGGAAACCATTGATTATCCTATAAGGGATGTAAATTTTTTTTTACTTTTAAAACAAACTCTATCTTTGTAAAACTTTATATACATGTAACTAAAAAGCATACAAAGTTTATTTCCCATAAGTTGATATATTTAAAATGCATACTATATATTGCATAAAGATAAATATTTAAGAATATTAAAACTCACATCACATGCATGTGTTTCCTGCCTTAATACATTACTCTAATTGTATAACATTACTATATAGAAAAACATTAAACTATTCTAAGTCCTTGCAATCAAAGGGAGTACTGCTGAACTGGTGCCATGGAATTCGTGTGTATCTAGGCATCTGCTAACTTGCATCCATCAAATGACGAATGCTGAGTATAAAACTCAGTGGTGCTATAATCATGAAGCATAGTAAATATAAACCAATCATGTTTTTCATAATATCTTTCATGATATCAATTAATTTTAGTTTAAGTTGATCTTAATTATAAACATAGTTACGTCATAATATAACTAGTCAAGAATAGTATTATCCATAACATTATAAATCATTCGTTATAATTCTATAACAACTCATTTATCATTATACAACATCACATAAATACATTGAAACTATAATGTGTCATGTGTACCTATGAAAAATACAAGTTTCATAATATAAATACTATATTTTTTTAACATAGGCCAATATCTTTCATTGACATTGTTTTCATTATATAATTAAATCATGAAAGTACTTTAAAGTATCATACTTAAACTCTATTATATACTCTTTTCATTATCAATTCAAAGTATATTAATCAACATAAACATTATTTCTATCTGTATATCTCTATAAACAATCATCATATAAATACTATCAATGAATAACATCATACTCCCAACATAACATTGTTGTCTATGAGCATAAGCTCAAATAACTGTATATCATTTCCTTTATGGCATAACTATGCCCTATCCATTAGCACCGTAAATATTTGTTTATCAATGTATCTACATGATTATACAACATACTGTATTGTACTTCATTGCTTAATGTACATCTCTATATAAGCATAATTATAGTGCATTCATTATTCTATTAGCATGATCATTGTTACTCTTAAGCATAAGCTCTAATCATTATATATGAACCATTATGTAGTAATGCAATGTTGTATGTATTATGAATGTCATTTTACTATGTACTTTCCTTTGTTTCCTTTATCATTTCATTTTATCATCTTTGTGAGAATGCAACCATGTTCTACATTCTTTCTCTGAATAAAATATGATATATAAACCTTCATATTTCTATAAACATTTATATATATGAGCACTTATAGTGGGTTCATCATCCCATCCACTGTACTTTTATGATGTATGAATGATAATGTAATGAGAATGCATTCATGCTTTGCATTCTCTCTCTGATTTCCCTGTAATATTTCATTTCATTCTGTATGATTGTGCACAATCCATTTTCGTACTAGTAAGTCCCTCTAGGTACCGGTACTTGGTCGCTGGCTAACGACAGTAGTTCTAATTTCTACTTAGCTGTAAGTATACAGGTTATCATAGTATGATATCGATCCCACAAGGATTTATAGTTTATCCGTCTCCACTCAATTTTCTGGTTTGTTTAGGCAATGGTTAAGGTTTGGTGTTTGAAGTTACTTAATCGTAAAAGTAGATTAAAGATGAACTCAGATCAAACTCACAAGTGAAAGGTATAATAATAATGTAAGCATAGGATTTAAAATCATTACCACCAAGTAGAGTTAACATTAATATGCTTATTGCTACCCAAGATATCCCACAGCATCAAAAACCCTCTCTCGAGGCAAATCCGACTAAACCCCACTCTAATCTTTGGATTTCCTTAGTCACAATTAGGTTCCTCCAATTAGGGAGACTATCCAGCAATCATACAGGAATTAGGGGCATGAAGATCTCTCTCACACACTACCCCAACCAGAATGGATAAGCTTTCCACGATTCAACTCTCGTTGCAATCACAGAGCATAAGTAATCAGTCAAAAAACTAACCTTTATAATTGAACATTTCTCAATGAACAAGCATTCTACAATCCAACTCTTATTGTAATCATAAAGCAGAGGTTTGTTTCTAGAATCAAACTTTAGAATTAAACATTCATAGCAATTAAGTAAAGCACAAAACAGTTATCTCCACAAGGGGTTCTTGAAATCAAATCCTACAAAGTAAACACTTAGCCACTCATGGCTTACAACAAGAATACAAGAAAGATGGAAAAATAGAGAGAATATAAGGAAACCCCAGACAGCAGACTTCTTTTCTCATGGATCTCTCTCCTCTACTGCTGGTGAATGGTCCTCCCTTTAATCTTGAGTGCATGTCACTTCTTTTCCAGCTGAGATTTTTATCTTTTTCTTCACCCATCACTCCTTTATGATGTGGACTCCATTGCCCATCCATTGCCCATTCATTTCCCATTAATGCTCTTTAAGGGTTTTGTTTTCTTTTTTCACATGGACTCCATTCTCTTCCCTTTATCTTCTGTCAAGTTATCTTCCATTTGACTCAATAATTTCAAGTCCACGATTGTGGATTTTTCCAGTAGCTTTCTTCGAGCTTTTGCCTTCACTCCACGATCGTGGATTTTTCCAGTAGGTCTCGAGCAATTTCTGTGCACTCCACGACCGTGGAGTTGAAGTCCACGATCATGGAAAATTCCAGTAGCTTCCTTCCATTCTGGCTCCTCTTCCACGATCGTGGAGCTGGAGTCCACGATCGTGGAGTTGCTTCTCCATGCACAAAATTTTCTTATTTCTTCTTATTTGCTTCCTAATACTACACACTTAGCACACATATCAAATTCTAATAAAAACACAATGATCAAAATAAAATATAACACATTAATGCCTAATCACTACCTAAAATTCATCAAAACATAACACTTAATAACACATATCAGTACTCAACTCCCGTAAGAGGCTAAATATATTTATAACTATAGGGTTCTACAAACCTCATCTCTATTAGGAGAGCCATTGTAACTGTATGATTCCATTTATGGAATCCATTATCTTTATGACTAGTATGCTTTTTATTGATCATTGCATTACATTCGCTCATTTTTTACCATCCTTATTTCTCCATGTCATGCCATGAATATGAATATCTCTATGGCATGATATGTATGCATAATGTCATGATGATATGATGAAATTATGTAAGCATCATGATAAAGTATCATATATCATCCATTTTATACATAATCCATTTTATGTATTTAGTAATATTGGTATAATGAAGATCACTTCATAAAGCAAGTACATTAAAATATTGCTCATTGACCTTAATTAATAGGCCGCGACATTAAAATCCATCAACCAACAATCATAATTAACTATCATTACCAATCATGACACATCATAGATAAGATACCTCATTTATTAAATTATAACTATAAATATAGTAACTCGTACATTACTATTTTATAACTATATATCAATTTTTGATACCTTAGTGATACTGAAACCTATAAACCGTAATTCTTATACCCATATATCATTCATTTCCTTTCCTATTTTATAACTTCTTATGTTATTATATAATTATGCCTCCCTACTTGTATAATTCATTACATGATATGAAATTAATATACTTTAATGTCATGTTGAAATTATACAAGCATCAGAATATAATACCACACATAAACTATATTATACAATCATTATCAATTAATATAATGATAATCATTTCCTTCATCAAAATTTACCATATCATAATATAATTATGAGCATCGGTTTCTGCCGGGGCCCAGAGCAAGGCTTGCGAAAGTCATGGATCGGGGACCACACTTGGAGTGAAAGCGTAGTCTTCCTAAGGGTCTCCCTTAGGGAATGATACGGACTCAAAAGAGTCACAAGGGAGTCACCATCGGATGGTTGTGGATTGGTCCAACTGACCCATAGCATGAGTGCTAGTTAAACCCTTCAGAGATTGGGTTCGGGTGGTGGAGATCTATTCTATGATTTTCCAAAATCGATTTTACCATTTTAGTTGGGATTAATTATCCTAAGCAGGCAAGCATGCAAGCGTAATTGTAAGCACACAGCGCGTCATGTGAACTGGTGTTGCAAGGTTACACGTAAAATGATATATAAAGCTATATGACATTTAGATGGCATGGCATATGCATGTCATATGATATAGCTATAAAAGTAACATGGCATATGTATGTCATGTGAGTATGAATGTCATATTATATGCATGATATGGCAACCTAATATGTAAGCACATATTATGGTAAATAGCGTATTACATTATGCGTTAACGTTTTAGGGGTTGCGTAGCGTTTGGCGTATGCGTAGTATCTGCATAGCGTATGGCATATCATATGCATGATATGTGAAGTGATGCATGTCATGGCATATGTTATAACATGGCATAATAAGTGGCATACCATATGCATGGTGTGTGTATGGCATATCATATACATGATATGTGTGATGGTGTAATACATGGCATACACATGGTCATGTTAGATGTATGACATACCAAATGCATGGCATGTGAAATGATGTGTGATATGGCGTATGCATGGCATGTATAGTAGAATGTGCTTGTGTCATGTGGCATGATATGTGAAATGTTGTATTATAGCATGGCATGGTATAATTTTTATGATATTCCATGGCATATTAAATGAATGGCATACTATATGCATAGCATGAAAAGTGAATGATATACCGTATGTAGGGCATTTGAGATGATGAATGGCATGGTATATATATGGCATGCCATAGTGGTGCGTATGTGAATGTGTATTCAACATAGTATATGCATGGCATATGGTATATCCTTGGCATACGACGTGGCATAGTATATGTCATGGCATGGTATATATGTATGCATGATAAGGCGTATCGGTTGATCGAGCGTATTGGATTGCGTATTAGTGTATTAGCATATTTATACATATGTTCATATAGTATGTTATGGCATACGGTATATGCATGGCATGCATAGTAGTGTGTGCATGTGTCATGTGACATGGCATGTGACATGATGACATAATATATTTAGGCAAATATACGAATAAAAATAAAGGTCGGTGAAAGGGATCGAGGAAATTAGGGGATACAAACGAGATAGGGGGAATTAATTATTACAAACCGAATAATAAATCCTATCCTATTACATAAATATCCTTGCATACACAATTTCCCAAGTATTAAGTAATACCCCTTTTCTCCCTCGAGTTGCACAATCCAAAATGCATGAATGGATTAATATGCAAAATAAACAAATAAATTCATTAGTAGCAAATGAATTTTGGATTTAATCGACTAGTCCAATACTATTTAAAAGTACGAACCAAGAGTCAAAATCCAGCAATTATTAGGCAATAATTGAAATAATAAACACGAGCCGGATCGTGAAATTTCATTTTAATAAAAATAATTTTAAACAAAATTATTTTATTTGATCATGGAAAAATTAATTAGGAGGACTATTATCACACAAAAATTACTGGAGATAGCCCTACGACCAATTAATTCCAATCCTTTCAAAAGCCGCATTTATACGAGTAAAAATTGCATTTTATCGTAAAAATTAATTTTGAGGCCAAAATTAATTATGTAAAAATTGTTTTATGACTTTTCCAGAATACTTAAGTCACTGTAAGACTCAAATACCACTGGATACGTCAAAATACGGCCAAAATATGGCCCAAAAATACATTTTTCTGGAAAAATGCGAGGGATGTGCGCCACGCATCAGGCGATGTGCGCCACACATTGACTATGTGTGGCGCACATCAGAGGTCAATCTGCAAGAAAATTAAATCTGTTAGTAGAGAAATGATCTATAGATAAAAATACGCAACTTTAATGAAGACAGTACCTCATTTTGAGCATGAATCAGCCTCCGGTTCATCAAACCAAACATTAATTAAGCAATTAATTTAAATAATTAATTTTAAGGCTAAAATCAAGTAGATCTGGATGATTTATGATAGATCCAGAACCCCCATTGCATGGAGAAGCCACTGGAGTTGCTAGATTTGTCAGATCGGAAAGCGGTTCGGGCGAAAATTAGGTTTTTCTGTGAAAACCGAAGCCAATGTACGCCACACATAGCCAATGTGTGCCACACATTGACTGTGTGTGGCGTACAAGGGCAATATGTGGCACACATGACAGAGAAAACAGAAGGAAAATGGGACCTAAAAATGGATTTTGCTTCGTGGATTTGCATCCAAATCAAGAAAAATAATTTTAAAGTTAAAATTATTTAAAATCCGGCTAGATTTAAGGTAGATCCAAGGCATCCAAGGCATGGAAAAGCCTTGAATGACCTTGGATTGGCCATATCAGATGGAAAATAGCATTTTCTGGAAAATTTTGGGGTGATGTGCGCAGTACATGACCCCATATGCACCACACATAGGTTGTGTGTGGTGCACATGAGGTGATGTACACAGCACATCCCCCGCAGAATAGTGACAGAATCAAGAAAATTGAGGAAAATGGGAAATTTACCTTATTCCGGCCAGATTTTCTTCTTGATCTTGCTTGATTACGAGTGTAGGGAGTTTAACTAAGCCAATTTAGTCCCTAAATCCAAGTGATTTAATTAATTAGGGACCTAATTAATTGTGAAATGATTTTGGCAGAGGTTTGGCTTGCCTTAAGGCAATTTTTGGAATCCTTAATTCAGACCCCAAGCTCTATATTTATAGAGCAAAAATCGGGCGTGGCAATTTTATAATTTTCGCCCGAATTTGAAAATTTTGAAGGCAAAAATCAGGCCCACTATGGTCACTTCCGGGATGTGCTCTAAAGCATATAAGCGTTATTTGACATAAGGAACAACTTTGTAGAAGAAAGTTTTCCCAAATTCGGTCCCGCGAAGGCTCCCGACCAAACGTCTTTTCTATGCAACGTGCGGTGCACATAGTGTGATGTGCTACACACATCGCGATGCGCTCGGCTCAATACGGGCTGAATAGGATGTGTGCCATATGTCAACTGAAGTGCAATCGACCTTCTAAGAAACTTTGTAGTTATAAGTTTTCTCAAATTTGACCTCGAACACCGAGTTTTGGCTAATGGGCCCAATTTAGGGTTTCTGACCCTATTTCGGCCCAAAATGGCATTCGGCGTGCCAGAAGGTCATTTTTCGCGTAAGTATCAGCGGAAAATGTGTTCTATGCGTCAAGAATACTCAAATTGGTGAATTCAGGCGATGGGTCCATCTGGTACTATTCATGATGAATAGTACCCTTATAGGCCCCACAGCGCAAAAGGGCCTGGAAAGTGGCAAATAGCACGTCAAGTGTTTTGCCTCAAGTAAGGCAACAGATAGGATGCGTTCTGTGCGTACAGAATACATTAAAGCAGATTATAGTGGGAAGCGGGCCCCACAGCGCGGTGAGCCTAGAAATGTGGCATTCGGGATGCCACGGGGTATGCCTTATGTAAGGCAGCAGCGGAATGTATTATGTAAGTACATAATACACTAAATAGACTAATTGGGGAAAGCAGGCCCCACCTCCATACTATTCATAGTGAATAATGACCTAGATTCAAAACGCAATATTTTGCATTCTGTGCATCCTACCACGCGTTGGCAGGTGTGAAATGTATTATGTAAGTACAGAATACATAGAATAAACTAGTAGAAGCTACAGGCCCCACTAATGTTCTAGGTGGGCCCCATAGCATTGTGGGCCCAGAAGGTGGCATTTGCAATGCCAAGCGTTGTGCCTTACGTAAGGCAACTAGAAAATGTATTCTGTAAGTATAGAATACACAGAATAGGTCAATAGGGGCAGCGGGCCCCGTCATTACTAGATGGGCCCCACAACGTAGTGGGCCCAAAAGGTGGCATTTGCAATGCCAAGCGCTGTGCCTTGCGTAAGTCAACTGGAAAATGTATTCTTGTAAGTACAGAATACACAGAATAGGTTATTGGGTTGCGGGCCCCGCTTTTGCATAGTGGGCCCCACCTATGCACTATTCATGATGAATAGTACCCGAGGTCAAAAATGCAATATTTTGCATTTCAAGTGATTTGCCTTACATAGACAATAGGGAAGGGTGTTCTGCATGCATAGAACACTCAGAATATGTGGCAGGTCCCGGCAGGTGCCATGGTGGGCCCCACCAGTTCTGAGATGTTCTACGCACCACAGAGGAAGACACAGAGGTCTATGTGCGTAGTCGGGGTCGATATCGGGGACTAAAACTGAGCCGAATCAGCAGAAACCCAAAAATTACACGAGTGTGAAAAGTCAGGGTCAACAATAATATTCACTATCCTCGACCAATATCCTATGAATTTTCATCAATAAAAGAGAGCAATATCTCATCATACCAATGTGTTCATATGTCACGTCTTCTAGCTACGTAACATGCTCCCGTATAATGTTTACTAATTCCTATTAAGAAAATCAATAATCATCCTACAAGGGATTCCATACATTCATAATAAGTGTAGAAATTTTTTTTTTAAAATCCAATTTATTTTAACAGTCCTTAGTTCAATAAACATTCATTATTAAATATATACCATTTTTTTTAGTGTCATAATTATACATACATTATTACAAGTTTATATTTTATCAAGTTCAAGTTACTACCAAAGTGCTTATTTAAAATATTGCACGATTAATACTTATAAGAAGTCCATAATATATTTTTTTTATTACTAATCAGATTGATTTGTCCTGCTGCTGCCTCAATGTTTCTCTTCTGCGGCTTTGCTTGTTCCTGTGTTTATCAATTGACAAACGTCAAGTATAAAACTCAGTGGTGCTAGTTATAACATGTAATACAATTAATCATATAATTCAAATAATCATAACATTTAAAGATCCATAGCATTAATAGTTCATGATACATTGATGTCAATTTGATCATCATATCATTTAGTTCAAGCAGTATGATCATTTCATTTGAATTTCATGTCATATATGTATGAATCATTAAGCATGACTATTTTGAATTATGATAAAATTCCAACCATATTAAATATTTATATAAAGATGACTTATCATTTCTTTATGT
>CANYBF011998896.1:0-11889 GCA_948192965.1 Dalechampia spathulata
ATAAGAGGGAGAATGCATAGCATGAATGCATTCTCAATTATATGCATTATTCATGAAGTTTGATATTGACATATAGTATAATTCGTGATTTAAATGATAAAGTCATTGTTATGAAATTAAAGACAGTCTTAATTTATGCTCTATGCATAGTTGACATAATTAATTTGTTTGAATCATATGTTTTGATGGATTTATAACTAGCACCACTGAGTTTTATACTCAGCGTTTGTCCAATGATAAACGCAGGAACAAGTAAAGCCGCGGAAGAGAAACGTTAGTGGCAGCAGCAAGATCAATAACTTCTGTGTGGTAATATGTTATATGAATTTCTTATAAGTGATAATCGTGCAAGGTGTAAATAAGTACTTTGGCAGTACATCAAAGATTGATAAATTACAAACTAATAATATGTGTATGATTATGACATTAAGTATGGTATGTTTTGTTTTCATGACTGCTTAAGTTTATCGAGGACCGTACTTATGATATAAAAAAAAATAAAAATTTCTCACTAATTATGAATGTATGGAATCCCTTGTTGGATGATTATTAATTTTCTTGTTGGAAATTTGTAATCATTCGACGGGAGCATGTTACGCAGCCAGAAGACGTGACACTAAACTCAAATGATAAACCCTAAACCATAACCATAAACCATAAAATGAAAAAATTTGTTATACTTATAAGGTGATTGGGTAAATTGATCCTTCTTCGTAAGATTTCCCTAATGCATGCAATGTATTATTTCATAACAAGCATTATATGTTCATAATATTGATTTGAATTGTGTACAGAGACTTATAATCATAAATGGCACATGTTCCGTCTTGTTTAATACGTTAGGGTGGTATGCATGTTGATACACAATTTGGTGCCGACTACATTAACGGGCAATCAAGAATGGCTAGTTTGGATGATATGTTAGCATGTCATTGTTATTATATATAATTAAAAGGATGATTGGATTATCTGGTGATGCAATGATAACGTCAATAATTTATAAATATCCAATATCTAATATGCTGGGTCAATTGCATTTTGGTGTTATGGAAATATGGGGTGAAGAAGATATGGGTATAATTTCTCAAGTAATCATGCACTTACTAAGTCTACAATATATTGAGCTATTTGTGGAGTTTATTGGTGGACAAGAAGCTAAAGAAGGTGTTGTTAGCAGGCATTATGAAATAGGTGCTTCCAGTAGAAGTGTTCATGAGAATGTAATTATCGAAGGGAGGATTGAACTAACCAATAATGATGTTCATAATGATGATATTGATGTCACTGATTCCTATGATGAAGATGATGATGTTGATTATTATGATGATGGAGGAAGTGAAGAAGATGATGATGATATATGGTTTGACGATGATGGTGATGATCAAATGATGATGAAATTGGAGGTTATGAGGAGTTGATGATGTTTTTAGAACCAAGTCTTAGGCCAATTCTTGATTTGATAAATTTGTTATCTATTGATTTGAATGAAATGGTGATGAATTGTAATCCTTTTGATATTGATGGGCTAACATGGGATCCATCTACTGAGTTTCAAGTTGGCATGACTTTTGAGCATAGAGATGCAGTTCAAGCAGCATTGAAATTATATTCAATGTAGGTAAGAAGGAAATTCTGGAGTAATGAGACGAGAACACTTTATATCTATTCTTTGTGGTCAGGATGATGCATATTCATGGAGATTGTATACGATGAAGAAGATGTATCATTACTAAGAGATAATATGTAATGGTCCTCATACTTGTTTTACTCCATCAAATTCATAGGACCATAGCAATTTTGACTGCAATATGATTTCCAGTTATATTCAGGGATGTTAGCCAAACAACCAAACATCAAGGTTAAAGCTATAATCATGATGTTGAAGGAAAGGTTTGGCATAACCGTCAGTTATAAGAAAGCATGACATGGGAAACAAAAAGCCATAGCATCTTTATGGGGGGGATTGGGATGAATCATACATGCATTTATGTAAATTTATGTATGTTGCATGTACAAAGAATGATGGTTCATGAAATCCCTTGTGGAAATGGTAACACGTATTGGTTTATAGTGGTTCATCACTAACTCTTGCCTATGTCCACTTCTCCTAAGTCTCAACTTAGGGTTCCACTAATTTTTAATCAATTACAACACGGATTCTACAAGTGAATCCTAAACCCTAGTGTTTTCAAGGTTCACACTCAAACCTTTACAAAATCAACCTTACAAGCTCTCAAATACAAATTAATGCCCAAGCATTAATCATACACCAACCCACTAAAGCAAACCCTAGCTTTCACAAGTAGGAATACAATAAAATAGAGCTTTCAATGGTAAAATACACACAATACAAGTATTCTTACTTGTTCTTGATAATAGAAGATCAATAGAATGATTGCTCTGTAAAACTAGCCATTAGAGAAAAAATGTATGAAAGTTTCATATGAAAATAACCATTAGAAAGGGTTTAAAACCTTTCTAATAAGTCAGGTATGGTCGTACCTATCTCGTACACCCATTTTCCTGACAAGCAATTTTCTTGCGAGCTCACGTACGACCCTTCCACCCAATGGTACGCTCGTACTAAAACAAGTTTACTGACAGACCATTTTCCTGCGAGCAATGGTATGCTCGTACCAACCAATGGTACACTCGTACCATGCTCTATCAAACAATTCTAACTAGGTACGGTCAATCATATGGTCATACCACTCAACTAAGCCATTTGGTACGCCCGTACCAAAACAGGTATGCCAGTACCAAAACAAAAACTTACATAAAAAATGACAAATAACTTAAATTGATTTATACGTAGCATACACATTAAAACCTAGGGTCTAACAATCTCCCCCCTTTTGATGTTGGCAATCAATTTAAGTTCAATTTGCAAATACCCATTTAAATGAAATTTAGATTTGAAAAATTTTGGAAATCTCCCCCTTTGTTTTAAAATACATACCATGTAGTCATAGGTTATCAAACAATCACAAAGAAAGGAGAAATGGATAAACATAATCAATAAAATCAAAGATAATCATAACATAACATAATCAACAAAATCAAACATAATCATAACATAAGATAATAAACTGAATAAACATCATACATATATAACATCAAAAGATGTTCAGTACAATAATAACATCAAGAATAACATGAAAACAAACATAATAGTCAACTCCACTAACATAGTCCTAAAAATCATAAAAAAATCATAAAATATCTCCCCCTTTGACAACATCAAAAATAATAAATCACTGTGGGTCCTGAGGAGGAGGTGGACTCGATGGAGGAATGATAAAGGGCTCCATCATGATGCTGATGGAGTGAAGAGTCTCTGAAGTGGATGTCTAAAACTCATGAAAGTTAGCAACATGCTGATCAAGCTGCTATCCAAAAATGGTAGACTGCTATGTAAGATGTCCAAGTTGCTGGTCAATGTGGTCGAAATGATGCTCAAATGTATCCAAACAGTCAAGTCAAGCAATGATAGTGGTAAGCTACTGAGAAATAGAATTTGAAGGAGCAGCAGTGGCAACAAGAGCAGTAGAAGTGGCAACTGGATCAATAGGATCAGGAACAGCAGCCGAGGAAGAGGATCCACCTGAAAAATGTCGCTGTCACTTGCGGCTTAGAGCTGCTTGTCATGTAGCGTCAGTGGATGGATCAGTAAGATCAAGCCACTCTATAGGTATATCGTCTGGAAGTGGAACCTGCAGGCATTAACAGACCTCTATAGCCCAACGATCGTAGATAGAGATAGTGTCATTGAGAAGGCCTAATGACTAAATGTGAGTGAGTTGTCTGGAGATATACTCAAAATGAATAACAAACTCATCATCAGCAATGCATTCAAAGAGCATGGAGTGCTTAATGAACGAGAGGTCGAGGTTTGGACCGTGTGGTCCAGGAGAAGGGTGAGTGAAGGGAAAAGCCTACAGCTGCTGGCAGATGTGATGGATGATAAGACTGAATAATATAGCCCTGCCAGGCTGGTTTTGTACGCCAACCTCATGGAAAGAGGTCTGAAGCCAACATTCAGACTGAATCAGAGTACATATGACCATGCAGTATAAGAAGATAAGGTCAGAGCCTGTAATGGTATCATTAGAATCTGATCTCTCAAAGATAAGATAGAATATCAGTCTATAATAGTAGAAGCGTGCAGGAGATTTAAGGCACAAGGCCTTTTGATGAGAAGGACGGAAAGTTGTGTCGAAGGCTATGTCCCTCCAGAAAGTATTGCGGTCAAATACCATGGATTTGGCATTAGAAATGCCATTTATATGAAATTCAAAGAGAGCATCAAACTCAGAAGTAGAAAGAGAGTGATGCCTCCGGAAGAGTCTAAAGGTACAGGAGAAGGAGGTAGATAAAGAAAATGTATGTAGGAACTCTAAAGCTACAGACTGAATGTAGTGGTTACGGATAAATGCAAAGTTTAACCAACCAATATTGGTCAAGTATCCCAGAACGTCATTCTCCAATCCTGTCTGTCAGAGATTAGAACAATACGTAAACCGAGAGTGATAGAAAATCTTCTCACTTAGAATATAAGTCCTAATAATAGAGGCAAGAGTAGTCCCTCAAGGGCCAGAGCTTGCAGAAACAGTGCATTTGACTCTTCGTGAGGAAGAGTCACCGCGATCTCCAAGAGTAGACATAAATAAAATCAGTGAAAAATAAGTAAAAGAGTTAAAAATAGAATTTTGTACAAATTTTGTAGAACAATGGCGAGTTTTGAAAAACAAAAAAATGGGAACCTGTAGGGAAATCAATGAAATTTGATACACAAGTCTTAAACATAATCCTAAGTGACAAACTCTAAAGAACCTAGAGCTAAAACAACCTAGAATGATCAGAAAATCAGAAAGTTTAAAAAGGCATTAAAAAGCAATGAAACAGTAAAATAAAAATGTAGAACAGAGTGAAATAAATGAAAATAATACTGGAATAAGGAGTAGGAATGCGGGCAATGTAGTTTGGAAGGAATGGAAACTGATTGCAGAGGATTTGGCTGAGGAATTTGAGAGAAAACTGAGTTGGAAATGAGTGAAAAACTGAAAATCATGTTTAAAAATTGTTTTCCAGATCGTGTATGGACGTATGGGGTGGGCATATGGCCGTACAAGCCAAAAATGCCTTGAAAATTCATATCATGTAGGGGTGTGCGGGTAACACGTACGATCATACCAACAGCAAAACATTTAGAATTCAGGATTGCGTACAGGCGTACCAAGCAAGTGTATGGTCGTACGAGGCTTTTAGTTAAAAAATTTAAAAGGAACGCATACGGTTATACTGAATTTGGTACGGTAGTACCACATGGCGTACGATTGTACTAAAATAAGTACATGTCATACCAAATATTACCAGAATTTTAGAAATTGGTCATTGAGTATCCGTACGGGCGTACCAAATATCATACGGCCATACGGGGACTCAAAAATGAAAAAATTTTGGAAATTTTTCTGATTTTTCTTGAAGTTTTTAAAGTCCATCAATCACTCCTATTTCAAAAATGACCCATCAATCATTCTTAATTCATGTTTGATGAAATTTAACCATTCTTCACTCAGGGATTTAGTAAAAATATCTGTCAATTGATGAGTTATATCAACAAATTCTAATACAACCTTTCCTTTTTACACATTATCACGTAGAAAATGATGCCTAATATCAATGTGTTTAGTCCTAGAATGCTGAATAGGATTCCTAGACAAGTTTATAGCACTAGTGTTATCACATTTAATTGAAGTGCAAGAAACATAAACATTGTAATCCCTTAATTGTTATTGAATCCAAAGTACTTCAGCACAACAACAACCTGTGGATATATATTCAGATTCAGCAGTAGACAAGGATACATAATTTTGTTTCTTACTAAACCAAGAAACCAAACAATTTCCTAAGAAATGACAAGTACCTGAGGTACTTTTCCTATCTAACAAATTTTTAGCAAAATCAGCATCAGAATAAGCAATCAAATCAAAAGAATCATTTCTAGCATACCACAAACCATAATGCATAGTTCCAATCAAGTATTTAAAAATTCTTTTCACAACACTCAAGTGAGATTCCCTAGGAGAGGATTGAAATCTAGCACACATACACACAATAAACATAATATCTGGCCTAAAAGTAGTTAGGTACAACAAACTACCTATCATACCTCTATATTTCTTTTGATCTACTTGTTTGGTGTTTTCATTTAATTATAGTTTTATAGTCGTGCTCATTGGTGTCTTGCTAGCTTTAGCATCTTCCAATCTAAACTTCTTGAGCATCTCTTGAGTATACTTAAATTAGTTGATGAAGATTCCATCTTCACATTGCTTGAATTGAAGTCCTAGGAAATACTTTAATTCTCCTATCATGCTCATTTCAAATTCTCTCTGCATGCACTCAGAGAACTCCTTGCACAATTTTTCATTAGTAGCACCAAATATGATATCATCCACATAAATTTGAACAAGTAGAATATCATGTTTGTAATGCTTAATGAAAAGTGTAGTGTCTGCTTTGCCTTTATTAAAACCATGATCAATTAAAAAGCTACTCAACCTATCATACCAAGCTCTAAACCTTGTTTGAGGCCATATAAAGCTTTGGTAAGTTTAAAAATATGATTTGAAAATTCAAAATCTTCAAAATGGGGGGGGGGGGGTGTTGTGCAACATAAACTTCTTCATTTATAAAACCATTTAGAAAAGCACTTTTGACATCCATTGGAAAAATTTTAAAGTTCATATGAGATGCATATGCCAATAAACATCCTAATAGCTTCTAATTTAGCTGCAGGTGCAAAAGTTTCATCAAAATCTATTCCTTCCTCTTGACAATACCCATAGCACATAAGGAGTTTTATTTAAAATTTGTCTCAAATGAACTCGATTGGTGACATAACAAACATTATTGACCACTTCGGCCTAAAAGTACGAAGGCACTTGATACTCATTAAGCATAGTACATGCCATGTCACAAAGAGTCCGATTTTTCCTTTCAACTACCCCATTTTGTTGAGGAGTTCTAGGAGATAAAAAGTTATGATGAATTCCAAGTTATTCACAAAAAGATTTAAAGCTTTCATTTTGAAATTCTTTTCTATGGTCACTCCTGATAGAGGAAATGTAGTAACACTTTTCATTTTGCATTCTTTTAGTAATATTTTGAAAAGCATTAAATGCATCATCTTTATGAGATAAGAATGAAACCCAAGTAAACCTAGAGTAATCATCAACAATAACAAGTGCATAATGCATACTACCTAAACTAGCTACCCTAGTGGAACCAAATAAGTCCATATGCAATAATTGAAGATGTTTAGTAGAAGTTACCTTGTTTTTAGCTTTAAATGAAGATTTTACCTATTTTCCCATTTAGCACGCTTTACATACCTTGTCCTTAGCAAATTTGATCTTCGGAAGTCCTACCACATGCTTGTTCTTCCCGAGATCTCCAATGCTTTCGAAATTGGCATGTCTAAGTCTTCTATGCCACAACCAAGAATCCTCACAGAAACAAAACACTTCACATTCTTGTTAGGAATAGAATCTAAATCAATCATGTAAATATTTTCTATTCTTTCTCCTTAAAAGACTAGCTTATTATCACTTATTCTATATATAAGACAACCTTTAGGGTCAAAAACTACCTTAAAACCATTATCACATAATTGACTAATACTAAGCAAGTTATGCATTAATCCATCTACTAACAAGACTTTGTTAAGAGAAAAGTTGAAATTCTTACCAATCTTACCAATTCCAACAACTTTACCTATACTGTTATCTCCAAAAGTAACATCACCTCCTGTATATTCTTCAAGGTGGGAGAAAAGACTTGCATTCCAAGTCATATGTCTTGAGCATCCACTATCGAGATACCACTTATTTTCATTAATTTTAGATCTCAAGCATACCTATCAAAACAAATATATTTACTTCTTCTTAGGTACCCAAATTTATTTGGGTCCTTAGGGGTTAGACACATTTATTTCATCATTCTAATGCATTCTTCTAATAAAACATCTATTAGTAGCATGTCCCTTTTTATTACAATAATGACATACAACATTTCTAAACTTAGAATGATTATGCACATATTTCTTTCTAGATGCATGTGAATGACTATGATTGTGTGAACAAGAAAATGAACAATGATGCACCTTATTAGCATGCCTATGCACTCTATGATTCTTAGGATGAACATGTTTCTTTTTGAAATCATTTAATTTTTATTGTGATGTAGAGGCTTTGACAAAAATCGTACCCTTAGAGGTATAGGAGGAGTTTTGATTGAATCTAATACCCTCTTTATTACCACTAAGTTTTTTATGTTTTAAAATAATATCTATCTCAACTTCTCCTTATTCAAACCTAGATAAGTTATCTTTTAACAAATCCTTTTCTTTTGAAAGTTTAGCATTTTCATCTTTTAAAGATTTGTTTTCCTTTTCAAGACTTTCAAGTTTTGTTTTACAAGAATCAAATTCATTTTGTAAAACATCTTTCTCTTTTGTAATGGATAAATGTTTACTTTTAAGTACTTGATGCTTCCTAGCTAATTTTTCATACTTTTCTAACAATGCTTTTAATGCACCACAATCATCATCATCATCAAGCTCATCATTACTATAATAAGATTAAGATGATGTGGTTACCTCATCTTTTCCTTCATTATCCAAGAATGCTATGAAGCAAAGGTTGGTTGCTCCTTCATCACCGAACATCTCCTCATTTGATTCATTGTCATTACCCCATGTAGCCTTCAATGCCTTCTTTTTGAAAGGCTTGGATGGTTTATTGAGGTGAGGGCATTCATTCCTCATGGATTGTTACATTCATAGTAAACAGTTTGATTTCTTCATGGATTGTCCGTTCGATTGAAGTCTCTTCTTTGCTCGAATGGCTTCTTGCCATCCTTTTCAAGCTTTTTCTTCTTCATGAGAAAATTCTTGACACATTTGGAGAGGAGGGCCACTTCATCATCGATGTCCCCTTCGCGTATGGAAGAGATATCTTCTTCATTTAAGGCTTTAAGTGCAATCCCTCTTTGCTTGTTTTCCTCTACCCCTTACTTAAAGGTAATCTCATGTGTGAGAAGCTTTCCGAGAAGTACATCGGTTGATAGAACAGACAAGTCATTTGCTTCTTTAATGGATGTCACTCTAGCCTCCCAATCCTTCTTAGGTAGCACCCGCAAGATTTTGTTATTGATGTCCTCCTTTTAATACATCTTGCCAAGCTTCATTAGGCCATTTGTGATCACCATGAGTCGATTGTACATTTCAGAAATTGACTCATTTGCCTTCATTGTGAACATCTCATATTGATATGTCAACAATTGAATCTTCTTGTTCCGAACTTGATTGGTTCCTCCATGATGAGTCTCCAAGGCAGTCCATACTTGCTTTTCCATGACACAATGTGATACTTGACCATATTCCTCATGAATCATAGCACAATATAAGATGTTCATCGCCTTTTTATTCTAGAAATTTGCTTTTAATTCTTCTCTAGTCCATTCTTCTCTATCTTTGAGAGAGACAACACCATCAATTGTAATTGTTGGAGGAACATACTCTTTTACCATCAAGTCAAATAATTCAATTCCATCACTATCCAAGAAGACTTCCATCCAGTGCTTCCAGTAGGGATAATCCGTTCCATCGAAATAAGGGGGTCTTGTAAATGATTGACTCTCACTTGTTGCCATAGGATCTTTGACTCAAGAATTTTACTTCTTCTAACAATGAGCACCAAAGCTCTGATACCAAATGAAATCCCTTGAGGAAATGGCAACACGTGTCAATTTATAGTGGTTCGACACTAACTCTTGCTTACGTATACTTTTCCTAAGTCTCAACTTAGGGTTCCATTAATTTTCAATCAATTACAATACGGATTCTACAAGTGAATCCTAAACTCCAGTGTTTTCAAGGCTCACACTTAAACCTTTACAAAATCAACTTTACAAGCTCTCAAATACAAATTAATGCCCAAGTATTAATCACACACCAACCCACTAAAGCAAACCCTAGCTTTCACAAGCGGGAATACAATAGAATAGAGCTTTCAATGGCAAAATACATAAAATACAAGTAGACTTACTTGTTCTTGATAATAGAAGATCAATAGAATGATTGCTCTGCAAAACTAACCATTAGAGAAAAAATGTATGAAAGTTCTATATGAAAATAGCCGTTAGAAAAGGTTTAAAACCTTTCTAATAAGTTATGTACGGCCGTACCTATCTCGTACGCCTGTACGGATTTAAAATTCTTCAATGAGAAAAAGAGAGGGAAATGTGGTACGATCGTGCCATCATTTGGTATGCCCGTACCAAACCAATTTTCCTGATAAGAAATTTTCCTACGAGCTCACGTACGGCCATACCACCCAATGGTACGCCCGTACCAACCAATGGTATTCCCGTACCATGCTCTATCAAATAGTTCTAACTAGGTACAGTCAGCTGTATGGCTGTACCACTGAACTAAGCCATTTGGTACGCCCGTACCAATACAAAAACTTACATAAAAAATGGCAAATAACTTAAATCGATTCATACATGGCACACATATCAAAACCTAGGGTCTAACAGTTCAGTTTGGCACCTTGAAAGTGAAGATCATATCATTAATCATTCTGTTGTTCCCAATATTCACCAATTTAAAAGGATGTTTGTTGCATACGGACCATGTATTCAAGGATTTGAGTTTTGTAAACCTGTTTTATATGTCAATGGTACCTTCTTGTATGAGAAGTATAGAACTGTCTTACTTATGGTAGAAGTAGTGGATGGAAATAATCATATACTGCCAGTTGCATTTGCATTATTCGAGAAAGAGAGTAAAGGTGATTGGGAGTATTTCATGATGAGGTTGAAATATCATGTCTGTCAAGGGCATAATGATATTTGTATCATCTCAGACTGATATATAGGGGTTACCCACACAATGCAATCTGATTTATTGCGTAGTAATCCCCATCGGTATTGTCTATGGCACATTATCAACAATTATAACACAAAGTTCAAGAACGTGCTTATAAAGAAATTACTCGAAAGAGTAGGTACAATTTACATTTAATTCTTATGTAATTATACATGTTCATTGTATTTATGGTATGAAAATGTAATAATCAAATTGATTATTATAGGTTACCAAAACCAAAAAAGAAAATTCCTCAGATGCATATGATAAATTGAAGCTAGAGATGCTCAATCGAAGGAATGGATTGATAATATTCCAAGAGAAAAATGGACCCTTTTTTATGATGGAGGCTTTCGACATGGGGTTATGATAACAAATTATACTGAAGCATGTAATTTGATGTTGAAAGAGATTAGATCTATTTCGATTACTAGGATGATGCAAATGTTCTTCAATAAGCTTATTGACATGTTTGATAAACATTATCAAAGATACAGTGATGCAATAGCGGCAAGATGTTTTTTTACTGAGCATTGTATTAAAACTATGGAACATAGGGTTGCGAAAGTGAGTGGCCATCAAGTTCAAAGATAAGATCCAGAAATGGGAACATTTTTTTTTATCAAAACAGTATATAATAATGCCACATGAAAAGGAGGTAAAACGTAAATTGTTAACATATTTGGGCAACAGTGTTCATGTGGAAAATTCTAACAGAGCAAAATTCCATGTTCCCATGCAATTACCACATATCAAAAGTATAATATGGATCATCGAGATTTTATTGCTCCTTTTTATAAGAATGATGTCACAGTTAAATGTTGGTCAACACCATTTACCCCATTAGGCCATGAAGAGTATTGGCCTAAATTTAGAGGCATGCCTGTTGTAGTGAACCCAGCTTGGATAAGGAAGAAAGGGAGGCTGAGGTCGACTCATATACGGAATGAGAT
>CANYBF011999202.1:0-34449 GCA_948192965.1 Dalechampia spathulata
TATATATATACATATATAATTAAGGTGTACCACTGAGGGTTGGATTTTAAATTCATATTCAAATAATTAACAAAATTCCAATTTAAAAGTTTAAGATATATAAATAATTTAAAACTTTGGTATTATCTCAAGAAATCATTCAAACAAAAAAATTAAACTATTAGATGAAATATATGAATAATTTATATATCTTTAACAAATCATTAAATAATAATTCAATAAAAATACATATTTAAAGTTAATTAATTAATATATATATATATATATATATATATATAAATTTAATTTATATTTCATGCTTGAGTACATACATTGTTATTAATAATTGTAACATTCTCAATAGCTAATCTCTTAAAATTTTTGGTAATTTCAAAGATGAATAGTTTAATGCAGTGCATGTGATATATTTTTATACATAAAGTTGATAAATACTTGAAATAATTAACCAATGTTCTTCCGAAAATAATTTTGGTATGAATAAATAAATCAAAAATGGGATATTAATCCTAAAAACAATACATATTATCCATCATCATGTAATGCAAGGAAGTATATATTATACGACAAGGGATATATTCCAATAAGCAAATTGCATATATATATATATATATATATATATATATTTGGGAAAGCAGTTACAATAAATGAAAGAGTTTAGGTTGCAAAATGAGTTGGAACAGAGTGATGTAAAATTTTCTATGTGGACGTGGTGTTATTTAATTGATTATCTTATTTCGAAAAGTGATGCTGTGTTAGTGATATTATTTTATAATTAGAGCACATGATTTAATTTTATTTTTTAAAATTAATTAACTAAATCGATTAACTAATCCACGATTAGTTCTGGGAAAATTATTTTTAAGTTCAGACAGTTGTCTAGAGTTTTAATACTTGAATGAATTTAACGTATTATATTAAATAAATTATTTTTCATTTTTCATTTACTTTATGATTTTTTTTATATGCTTTCTTACTCGTAATAATTTGAAGTTTCTTATTATAGCTTAAAAATATAATTATCATTCATGTTCAACTTTATTATCTTGTGAGAACCATAAATAAATAAAATTATAATTAAATATTATGAATATTGGTATAAGTTAAATAAAATTAAAATATAAATATTCTTTAATATTAATTAGTTTTAAGAGTGGATAATGAATAAAATCTTATAAATGATATTAAAATTAAGATTATAGATTCAATTCGTTGCAAGAGCTATCATTAATACGAGTGATGAGATATATATCAATTATCTCATGAAAATAATAAGATCAAATCATAATTAAATATGCATCATTCAACAACTTTAGTTTTAGTATCGTTCAAGAATTCTATTGAAACTTGTAACGTTCTTTTCCATAATATCAAAATTTTTATAATTCAAAAACCTAAAATTCAAATCTATAAAAGTCTAGATTATTAACCAAATGAAATTCAATACAAGCTATATATACATATATATATATATATACTCACACACATTTGAAATTAATAAATATTCACATACATAATTATATTAAATATAAATTATTTATAAATATTGTCTAATACATTAAACTTTTAAATTAAATAATTTTTCAATAAATCAATCTGGCTATTCATATTTTCAATAATTACTACACTTATTAATATTATTGCAAGTCTTCATTTACATAATTTAAAAACAAATAAATATTGCTTTAAGTTAAATAGTTTTTTTATATGATATCATTATAAAATTTAAAATCTTAGTTGATAGATTTAATTTTTGGATGAAATGAATATTCAATTAAATAAAATGGGTAAATGATCCCCAAAAACCAAAAATCGTAGTCTAGACAGAAGAGATGGAATAGAGGACCATAGTTCAAAAACGAAGCAAAAAGCTCAAGACAATCATAATCCTCCCTTCCGAAATTAATTATTTATTATTGTACTAATTAGCTCGATCCAGTCAAGATTTAGATAACTCTAATACAAACTCTATAATTAACTCTAGAAATCAAAAGGGAATGATTTAACAATTTCAGTAATGGAAGACATAGACATTATACTCCACAACAGCATCTCCAGTTTTAGGGTTGAAAGTTCTGGTTCTCGCTTCAGCATAGCCACGAGCAAATCGGAAAAGCCCACTGCCACCAATTACCGGCATCTCCCTAACCGATAAAGCGACGTCGTTGCGCCCTAAAACGCTAAGAGCACTACCATTGTACTTGCCTTCCAAGAAAGCAAAGTTCAAGACCATTAACAAAGCATCTTCGGTTTGTGAAGCAGATGCATACAGCCCTTGTGCTCTCCCTACGAGCTTCGAAGTAACTTCCGGGGCGACGGTCAAGGGATCATCGATCATCGCCACCAAACCGAACATGGTAGAGGAGGTGTTTGAAGGTGGTTCGATGACTTCAACGGCGGTAGGATTTCGGCCGCTAACTATGTCGTGGAAGTAGAAGTGGAGGTGGCTTAGCTTCTCTTTCTTGAGGGTTTGTTTGGTTTTGGAGAAATGGTTAGGTGTTGAAGTGGTAAGTGAAGAAGAGAAAGCAGTGACGAGATTGAGGAAGATGAGGATGAAGGTGAGATAATGGAGGAAAGATTTCGCCATTATGATTAGGAAGAGAAATGATAACTTGGATTAATTTACAGGTAGAATTAGGTGAAGCCTAAGCTAAAATAATATTGGACTCTAAGACATATTTTACAGAGAATATAAAAATTTAATATTAGTCGAGGAAAACGAAATGAATGGAAGCCAGAGGACAGTGATAGAGACAACAGGATAATATATAGAAATGCGAAAGAAATTTCAGACAAAAGACAAGTTAGGCCACTGAATCACTGTTCGAACGGAGACACTGAAACAAATACCGGCGTGTGGAAAGATGGGACTATATTGATCTTCTTTATCTATCATTACTAATAAGGAAAAGTGTTTTTAAAAGGAGAAAAAAAAAAAGAAGAAAAGGAACGGCTAGTGAAGCCATTGATGATCTTTTGCTTTACGCCAAAATTAAAGAAAGTTCTCTCTTGCTATCACTTTGCGATTGAACCCATCTTGTTCAGTTCCAAGATTTATTTAGGCTTATTCCAGGGTTGTGAACACTTTCGAACCCACTGATGCGTTCCCAGTGATCTGAACTTGTCCATTGATGTTTCTTTCTTTTGATAATGTTTAGAGAAACAAGCATAAACCTTGAGTATGTGTTCATTCTTGGATTTGCATGACATAAACATTAGAATTTAGTTTGGCCCGAATGAAGGGCCGTTCTAATATTATATCAAAACGTGTTGAAACCTTCCATTGATGGACTTAGATAAAGGCTTATCTTGGACTAGGCTTTGGTAATTGAAACTGGGAACTTTGGTTTCAACTTCAAAGCTCATCAATTCCCAAGTGTGTTCTTTTGACTTAAACAATTTACTATGTAATCATATGAGGTAGGAAAACTTGTCATCTCTGACTAGGAGCAAAAATTTTCAGTACCTATTCACATGAGACTTGGTTGAATGGCATCAAAGCAAACAACAATGAAGTCTATCATCATGCCAATCCATTCTAGTAGCTTTGACAATTCATCCTTTTTTACTTTTCCTTTTTCCTATTGGAATGGGTAATGATGAGCCTTAATTCACTATAAACAAAGGGTGGTGTGTAATTTTAGTGGCATGTGGGGATCCAATTCCCATGATCGGGAGTCACCATTCACCTACCCACCCACCAAGTGAAAATTGGGTCACTCATATTCAAACTTGTTGGCATAAACAACTTTCAAATGGGCACTTCACGTGTCAAACTTACTCTTAATGTGGGACTATTAGATTTACATGTATCATATATTTATTAATCCAATATCAAGTTTCAATCCAAATACTACCTTTCTAGCTCATAACCTTCGATACCCAGAAACTTAATGACTAAACCATCGGCCAATAATTGCCAAGATCAGCGAATACAACATTGATTGATTGATATTCTTAAAAGCAAGATTAATACTTTATCAATGAAATCTCTTTTGCTTTATAATCTCAAGGAACGCCACCTTATAAGCAACTTGAATTTCAAGCATTGAGCACGGAATCGACTTGGAACTAAAAGAAACTGACCCACTTTGTGAAAGAAGCAGTATAGAGTTGAATAAATGAGGTTGGTCTCGAGGACTAGCACCAGAATATTAAAAATAAAAAAAAAACTATATAGTTGGAACCACCATTGCTATAAGTTATAGATCCAAAATAATAATAATCATCGTAAATTCTTGTGTGTATTGGCTGGCTTAATTATTCTGAAATTATTGTGATTGTTAGTTATGATATTAATCCTTCCATTGATACGCAAGTGTTCGTACTCATCGGCTTGTTCATGCTTCTAGCTTTATATATTGTTGCTGTCATTATTTTTTTGTTCCTTTTCTTTTAGGGACTAATAATTAAATAGTCAAAACCAAATGATTATTCACACAAAGAATTGAATTATAAATTAGAGTTTTCCTCAAAATCTAAAAAAGTTTAAATAGTATAGAATAATAATCTTAAAATACTATATACTAAAAAATTAAAAAAAAATTCAATGGGTCTGCTTTAATAAAGGTGAGTTATTTTCTTTAATGTGAAAATAATAAGAATGATAACAAGCTGGGGCCATGAGAGCTTTTTATTATTATGATGGACCCCTTTGCCTGGACTTATATAAGTCAAAATATTTCTATAACATCCCATATGTTCAGAATTGCTTGTAAACAATTTATATGGACAAATACAATGATAAAAGCTAATATTAAAGATGATACCTTTTATGGGGTTTGGTCAACCTCTTTATTCTTCTTCACAAATATTTATATGAAATGCCAACTTTTTCTTTTTGTTGTTTCTCCTTCTCCTCATCACCACCATCTTTCCCATTTTTGGATAATTTACTCCTACATTTTCCTTTTTTTAATTGTTCCATAATTATTTAATTCAAAAATTTAAAAATAATATTATATTTTTTTAATATATCTTGCATATATATCAAGCTTAAGTTTCAAATATTTTATTTCATAAATTAATATATCATATTGTACAATTGTTTAATTCTACTTCATAGATATGATTTTCATAAATTTAATTTTAAAATTTTTTATTATAAAGATTTTGATATTATTTCAGATTTTTTGTATGATATCTAAATCATTTATGCTCAAAAAATTTAAAATTTAATACATAAAAATATTATTTATTCAATAAAATATTTTCACATAAAATAAATGCGAATATATATATATATATTAACATTTTAAATTCAATAAACAGTAATGAATGAGACATATTAAAAATATATAAAATTATTTTTAAAATTTTATTTAATAATTTAAAATTTCAGATGAAATAATTAATTATATTTAAATTATTGGATTAAATAATTGTTACATGTTTACTTGTATAATCAATTTCTTTTTTTTTTTTGGTTATTGAGTACAGTTATACAGTGGACCTACTCACCCATTGCATTATGTGGGTTGCTGAGCTCTCATTTCATGAACTTTTATGATTAAACTTTATTAAATTTTTTAAATTATATATGGTTCTCTTTAATTTGTGGTTTAGGTTGGTGGTTGTAATTGAAATTGCATACTCTTTCATACTTTTGGCTGGAATATTAATAATTCCCAATTAATTTATTAATCATATATATATTAATTATTTTACAATTTTTTATTAAATCTAAAATTCATTAATTTTATATTCAAAATCTTAATAAAATAATTTATTAGACATTGAATATGATTCAAATCTTAATATAAATTAATTATTTCATATTATATTAATTTCAATTAATTTATCTATATACGATATCATTAAGATGGGTTTCTTTAAATTTTTGGGTTTTAGTTAATTAATGGATAATTATACAAGGCAAAAATTGTATATATGTGTATATATAGATTATAATTTTTGGCAACTAGGAAGAATTAAGGAAGATGAAAGACTGCCACGTAATTGCATGTTTCTCATTAGAGACCGTTGATAAAGATCGATGTTCGGCCATTGACAACGATGGTAGCTAGTTCTTGTTTTCTTTTTTTTGTATTATCATCGTTTTCATTTACTGTGTTTTTATATAATGCAATCGAATTGGACATAAGATCATATATTGATAGAGATTGTACATTAGGTATAAAATTAACATAGCGATGACAGACTGTTTTTTCATATATATATATATATATATAGTTAGAAATATTAATTATTGTTAACTATTTGAGGAGATTAGGGTTAATTTTTTATTTCCTTTTTATATATTGAAATTAAATTAGGATTTTAAATAGAATATATTTTAGAAAAATTCAATTTATATTTATTTTAAATTTGTTATAAATTTATCGTAAAAAAACATTATTTTTTAAGGAGAACTGCTATTATTATAAAATTTTTAAAAAATCACCCAAATTTATTTTAAAAGATAAAATAAAATTTGTCAGTTTTTAATTATTGCATGAAATTTTCCGATTGATTGAATTTAATTTTACAAAAAATAATTAATAATCATATTTCTATTATTTTATTTAAGTTTAAAAAATTATTCGATATATTATTGAAATTGCTAGAATCGCTGGCAACATGTGCGATTTATAGTGGTTCGGCCAACTCTTGCCTACGTCCACTTTCTCCTAAGTCTCAACTTAGGGTTCCACTAAAATTCAATCTATTACAACAAAGGATTCACAAATGAATCTAATCCCCAGTTTTTTCAAGGCTTACACTCTAACCTTTACAATTTCAATCCTTACAATCAACTCAAATACACAATAATCCCCAATGGATTAATCTCACACCAACCCCACAAAGATTGCAATTATACACAAAGAGAAAATGAAGAAACAAGCTTGAAACTTACTTGTAACAGGTGAGAATAGCTCAAAAACGAATGCTCTGCAAGTGTATTTTCGTTAGCAAAGAAAGTATGAAAGTTGTATTTTTGAAACTAGCCGTTTCTCATACTTTAAAACCTAATTTCTAAGACGCGTACGGCCGTACCATCTTTGTACGCCCGTACATATTCAAAACTAGCCGTTGTAAAATGGGAGGGAACTATGGTACGGTTGTACCATCACTTGGTATGCCCGTACAACCCAAGTTTCCTGACAAACAATTTTCCTGCGAGTCCGCGTACGCCATACCAAGCATTGGTATGCCCGTACCGAGACAGGTTTCCTGACAAACTAAATTCCTGCGAGTTGGCATACGACCGTACCAACCAATGGTACGCCCGTACCAAACTCAATGAAACAATACTCATAAGGTACGACCAGCCGTCTGGCCGTACCACACATAAGCAATAGTTGGTACGCCCGTACCAAACATGGTACGCTCATACCACATAGAAAAACACTTAAAAAATTGCAAATAACTTAAATTGACTCACACGTGACTCAACAATCAAAACCTAGGATCTAACAATTATGAAATATCTTTATATGTAAATTTGTGATTTTTATTTTATTTATTGTTATTAACAAGTTTTCTAAAATCAAAATATAATATAGTTAAATTACTATAATAATATAAAAATTTTGAATATATGGCGGTGGAAATACTCCATAATATAAATTTATATTTTCCTGTTGAGAGTATTTCTATTTTAATTTCTAAAAATCCAAAAGGATAACCCCAAAATTCCAGCAGGTTAAAGAGACCTTTCTCATGGATCATTTTCATAATGCAACCAATTAATAATTAATAATATTATTAATAATGATATTGATCTTATAACTAATTAATCGATATATACGTGCACGCTAAAACACGTAAAAACACACATCCTCGCTTTAATCATAAATTAAACTGGTAATAATTACCATCATTAATCCCTTTTGTCTTTTACTAATTTTATTCATAAAATACTCCATTAATTGCTTTTAATTTAAATATGTTTATTTTTCTTTTCATTATAATATTCTTTCTTTGAAATTATTATGGGTAAAATTCAATACCTTATTTAAATAGTTATTTTAATAAAAAAAATAAAAATATAAGATCAATATTAATATTATTCATAATACATCAAGTATTTACGTAAAATTTTAATTTTATGTGTTATTTTTAATATTATAACATCAAATGAAGCTTTTGGATGATATATGAAATGATGGAGGTTGAAATTTGAAAATATAGATTTTCAAAAAAATATGATATGATTAAATTATAATATAATCGAATTTTCTAATATTATCTATCTAAAGGATAAATAAAAAAAGCTTGTAAAGAGGTTAATTTACAAAAAGGAAATGATAAAATGGAAGGTAAGGAGGAATTGCTTGTTCTTTAATATTGCCTTTTATGTAAAGAATTTAACTTTCTCTTTGTGTAAAGTGACTTGATATCTTTCAATCCATTGAATTGCAAGGTACATGAATATACATGGATTTGATTTATCAAATTATTATTTTTAAAATTATTTATTTTTAATGGTTACCAACTGAAATTAAAATAGGAAAATAATTATCATTAAATCTCACACATTGAAAGTGGTAAAGAACATAACTTTTTATATATATATATGTATATATGTATATATATATTTGCATTGGGTATACCTTAGATTCCAAATTGTAGAGAAAGAAAACAAAGAAAAGAGAAGAAGTTGCCATTGCCAAGACAAAAGGAATCATTTCCCTTCTACTTGAAATGAGTGGATGCCTGACAAAGACGAACTACCTTTTTCTTCTCTTCTTTCTCCTTTACAAACCTAATATTATCAACTCTTAACACTATATAATAATAATTGTTATAGTATCAAAAATGTTAATTAATATTAAAAATATAAATATCTTAATTTTATAATATATTAAACTCATATAAAATATTTATAAATATTAATTATAATTTAATTTATTTATTTTTGATATAGAATAATTGATACATATATCATGAATAATAATAATTAATTCATAAAACAATAAGATACCATATTCCACCTATGTTTTTTCTCAGCATCCCCAATCATATCAATCATTTTATTTTACGCAGTCTTATATGTATCCTACCAAACTCATTTCCTAAAAATACATTTTTTAATAAATAAATGAAAGTGAATACAAAAATAAAACATTTTAGTACACTTCCCACTCCTCCCACTAAAAACAAAATTTAGTGTCCACTAAATTCCATTTTTCCAATCAACAAAATTTAGTACACTTCCCACTCCTCCTGTACATTAAATTTACCCCAGCCCCTACAGCCCATGTTGATGGACTGGTCGTTTTCTATACAACAGAAGGCCTTCAGCTTGCCACGTCCACAACAGATCCTCCAATTCGACGGCCCTGATGGTCTCATCTTATCTTAGAAAAGTTGTGCTTCACTGTTCAAAATACTAAGAATGGTATTTTGACCCTGTTAAGATATTATATGCTATTTCAAAAATTATTGTTAAATAGTATTTTTAATATTCTTAAATTAATTTTGTATATTCTCATTAAATTACATGAAGGCTCGTGCTCTGCACGATTAGGAGGTAATTGCCTTTTTTTATATGTTTACATGTTATTTTAATATGCATAGTGTTCTTATTTAATATTTTTTTTACTTAATTTTGTATTTGATGAATTCATTTTATTATTTATTACTGTCAACTAACAAATGTCTTTTATTCACTTAGAATTAAAACTGAATGTTATTTAATGATATTTTTATAATAATTATTATAATATTTAAATAATTTCTATACCTTATCTAATATTCAAAATTTTTTTAAATTAAATAATTATCTAACATAATATCACAATCTAATATATTTATTTATACACAATTTTAATTATAAATATTGAATTATCGTATTAATAAGATATAAAAAATATAAGAATCAATACATGTAATAAGCAATATGCAAGAGACTTTAAAATTATAATTCATTAAAAAAAATTTAAAAATCATCAAATATATATATTTATATTATAAATTTTAATTTTAATTCGAGTTAAATACTCAAGTATACATTGGAAAAATAGCAACATGAAAATATGGAACCCATAAATCTACGTAAATATTCAAGCGTGTAATTTTTACAACACACGTGCGTAATACATTATATGACGTCATAATTTTCGGATTGAAGTAATTATTTTTTGACTTGGCGATGCATGAATTATAATCGTACGGAAAGAAGTATGCAAGGAAAAGGCTGGAAGGATTTCTGTTCTGTAGTAATAGCGACTGAAAACCACTGTAACTTTGTACCCACGTAAAGAAACTTCGTCGCAATAGAATTCGATTTTTAAAAAAAAAAAATTAATAATGATTTTTGCAGAATTAATTAAAAGCATAAAAAAATCCAATAAACGCACGCCTCTGAGAAATTAGTACATTATTACATCCTAATGGGGCAGTTAATGACTTTAATCAATGAGGCTTAAAGCCGGAATCCGGTAAGTATTTAATACATTTGCTGGCTACTATTTCATTCCTTCACTATGCTTAATTAATTTAAACAAAATCTAATAACTTGCTTATTAAATATTTTTGAAAGATATTTTGGAAAAATATTAATTATAATACATAATAGTTTTTGGTATGAAATACTGATAGGATGACACGTGTGCAAGTATCTACAAACTCCGCCTGAACTCCGTCCGTATTTCGGTTACTTTTCCGTCAGAGTCAAATTCCGTTTCTACCATCCAATTTCGATCCCACCATCTTACCACACGCGACTCCTGTGATCATGTCCGCTGCAATGCTGATCATAATCATTATTTCATAATTTGTCTTATCAAAGGTTAATTAAAATTTAATCCAATATTATTGACCAATTAGATTAACTAATATAAAATTCTTTATAATATTATATCTATTAATCATTATATTTATAATTATAATAATGGTATTTATATCGGAGTATTATGTTTTTTAATGAAATGCACAAAAAAACGCTTTCATGTATTGAATTAAGTGCATCGCTTCCAAGGCAAGTAAAATTAAAAATAATAATTAAATAAACTTAAAAAGGAAAAGAAAATGAACAATTTCCGGTAAAAAGGAAAGAGACTGAACACACCCATCCATCTCTCTCTCTCTCTCTCTGGCGAAGAACAGGGAAGAGTAAAACGCGATGATTATGTTCTTCTTCAACACTCATTTTCTCTGTCTCTATTACTAGATCTAACATTTACCATTTTCTTCTGTATGTTTTTGTTTATAAATATCTGGTGCTATTCTCCATTTTACTAGTTTCTTGTCAATTTTTTTCAAGTTCCTTTGGCATTATGCTCAAATATGCTGTGCTTGCTCGCTTCCCTTTGCTAATTACTGAGCTTATTGCGCTTGTGCGTTTGTTTGTTTTTTTTTTTGAAAAAAAATTTGTGAAGTTAATTGGTTGAGAGAATTGAGTTAAATTCAGTAATGGCGACAAGGCAAGGGACGAAATCGAAGAGAACAAGTTTAAGCAATACTAATAATTCAAGAGCTATTAATTCACCATCATCTTCAACAACTTCATCGTCAAAACAATTTCTAGAAACATCAATTGATTGTCAAAGCTCTCCTGGAAGCAAACAACAGTATTTCTACTCGGAAAGCGTCTCTTTGGATGTTGAAAGATCTAAAGAAAACGTTACCGTTACTGTTCGGTTTCGGCCATTAAGGTCTGCATTTTGCTTTGGAATTCACTCCAATTTTCCTTTTGTAGTTGTTAATACTGATATTCTTACGGCCGACGATGAATGTCTTGTAGTCCAAGGGAAATTCGACAAGGAGAAGAGATTGCTTGGTATGCTGATGGAGAAACTATTGTTAGGAATGAACACAATCCGTCTGTTGCATATGCTTATGGTATGATTTATTCAAGTTATTTAGCTGATTGTATTTCTTTTTAAATTTGTGATTATGAAATATTTGCAATTCAATCTAGAATGAGTTTCGATGACTTGCCCATTATGATTTATTAATTTGTAAGAGCTCTAATTGATATCCTTTTGTTTCCCTGCTTCTGTCGGTTCATTCGTTCACTTTCCTATATCTCCTATTAGATCGGGTGTTTGGCCCAACAACTACAACACGCCATGTTTATGATGTTGCCGCCCAGCATGTTGTTAGTGGTGCTATGGAAGGCATCAACGGTTAGTATCATGAATGGTTTTTTGCTTCGCAACACATAATATCTTAATCTTTCTAGTTTGCAGTCTTTTAATTTATATTTACGTGTGGTTTCAGGAACCATATTTGCATATGGTGTAACAAGCAGTGGGAAGACGCACACAATGCATGTGAGATCTAGTAACATTGAAGATACTTCACTTTTAAATCACAATTCTGATGTACTTTATGATAGATAGATAATGCAATCGAAGTCCAGTGATCTTGCAATTGTGTTACTTGTATTTGTTTTTTCACAAGTACCTTTTACTTATATTTCATGCTTGCTAAATTTCAGACTGCAGTGAAAAGGACTACAAAATAACCTTACCTCATTGAGGCTAATGTGCATCTAGCTTGGATTCATGGATTGTGTTATCATGTATATTTTTTTTATAAATTTGAATTACATGCATATGGCTTATACATTGAATTAATAGCACATATGTGTTTCTATTGTGAACCACAAGCAACGCCTAAACTCACTCACTGATGGCATCTTTTGTATCCAATGAATGGTGCAATTTTGATAGACTACACTAATAGAAAAGCATGTTTGTTAAACAAAATGAGTTGAGATAGTTACAGTAGAGCAGCTTGCTTATTTTGGCAATACAAATGGCAGGGTGATCAGAGGTCCCCCGGAATTATACCACTGGCAGTTAAGGATGCTTTTAGCATCATACAAGAGGTACTTCTTATAAAATATGATTACACTTACTATTATCTATTAGATCCTTGTGTCAAAACTGCCAATCTAACATTCATCTGTGCATCAGACACCAAACCGTGAGTTTCTCCTTCGTGTTTCATACCTTGAGATCTATAACGAGGTTAAATTCTTATCTTTTCTTTAAGCTTCATGCTTAGTCTCTATTCTGCAATATATTTTCCTTCCTAATTTTTAGGTCTGACGTACACTAGAGCCAGCACTTTCTTCATCTCTTTTTAGACTTCACTCTCTTTACACTTTAGGGTTCTCTTCTCAGGTTGTCAATGACTTGCTGAATCCAGCTGGACAGAATTTGAGGATTAGAGAAGACTCTCAGGTACTTGCATAAATATTGGCGTGTGTTTGTACATGCTACCTTCCATTGCTGCTGCAGTGTCTAAAATCTTATGCTAAAGTGTATGACTAACTACTGATTTTGTATATTAATTATCATAGCTACAATAATGGGTGACAATTATTTAGTCTATACATGGCAAAACTGCTCAACATCCTCGGTGAACACGAGTTCGACCTTTGCCATATATCATAGTACCTATTTAGAATAGTTTTATCACAACTTGTCCCTATCCTGCTTTGGATGCTGTACTCAAAACCTTGTTGATTGGGCTAGTTACATGGTGGTTGACAAGTTAGAGTAAAGGTTGGTCCAAGAAATGACATTGACTTGGTTGTGGTACTTGGAAGAGCTTTTCAGTGTTAAAACACCTTATTTCCCTTTATGGAATGACATAAGTGGCACTTGTTTGACTGCACAGATGAAGTTCTTGTTTGTCCTTCATGAAAGGTTGAAGCGGTAATACCATGATCTCCGAATTTTTCATCTGTAGTTTGTACTTTATCTATATAAGATGGAAACGCAATCTGGTTCTCTTAGCTTCTGTCCTCTTTTAGCTGGCTCATTACATTCAAATTATTGAGAAGTATACCATATTTTACGCCAAGATTGCTTCATTAAATTCTGTTCATTTGTTGGAGTTTAGCAAATCATAAAAAGATGGGAGCATCAGTATCAAAGATGTGCTGATTGCAACTAATGCTGAAGAGTTATGTATAGAATTAACCTGCGGATTAGTACCTTCAAGCAGTCTTATGTGAGAACAGTTTTGTGATCTTTAGATGCTAAAAGCTAACAGCAAATGTTTTGATGGCTGTGAAATATTTTATTTTATGATCTGGTGAAATGCTTACTCTCTGAAAGAGGATGAGATGCTTGATATGAAACTAAAGAAAGATAAGGTGCTTAGTAGCTGCTAAATAATGGCATGACAGCATTGTTCTGGCACTTGGACATTTTCTGCAAATTTCATGCTGCAAGTTTCAGGAACCACTGGATGTCTTCGTTTAATGATGCTTGATTGATTTGGTTGTTTGTTGGTTTGACATTGCAAACTAAAATTTACGGTGAGCTTATGCTTTTACTATCATGCTGTTTGTGATGGTCTTTGGGTTCAACTGTTGGGAGGTCTCGTTTCTTGCCTGTTTAGAGCTAGGGGTCTGTCCTGATTTTGATCAGACTTTCCACCCTTGGTCATGTTTGTTGAAAGCTTATCTGCATCATCATAAGACCAAACAGTCTATTGAGAGGTTGAATACAATGGTGATGTGGGGAGATATCATTGACCATGCTGGCCGAGAGGAGCTGGCATGAGATTCAGTTGGTTATTTTGTCATGATACGTTCAACAGCTTGGATGTTGGACTAGATAGGAATGCTTCGTGGTCATATGCTGCCCATCTTTTTTGCTGCCAACTTGGCCATTCTTTGAAACACAATTTACACTCAGAGCAGTTGAGCACCTTACTTTTTCTATCTAATTCCAAGCCAAATACATGCTGCCTTTCCCTGATTCTGTCTCTCTTGCTTTCTGATAAATAGGAAAAACGTGTTCCATATTTGGGCAAGTAAGCTGTTTCAGAATCCAATTAAAGTTTGACTTGGGTAATTGACTTAGGTGCTTCACCTTAAGATACTATGGGGTCAAGTACAGTCTAGCATATGGATCCTATTAATGAAACATATAAGTTGTCTCTCTGTTTCAGGTCTGTATGCTTGAGCGTGCAATTGTAGAATTGTGATTTTCTTTCATTTTGTCTTTTTCCTTTTCCATTTTTTTCAGGCACAAAGCCTGTTAGTTTTTCTTTTCAAATATCATAGGTAAGATTTTGTTATGATTCACCATTCATCAATCTCAGCTACTGTTTCTAGGGAACATTTATTGAAGGAATAAAGGAAGAAGTTGTGTTATCTCCTGCCCATGCCCTTTCCCTTATAGCAGCTGGAGAAGGTAATTTCATGTCATGTCATTTGCTGCAAGCAAAAGCAATTGGATTCAGTATTCACCCAGTGCTACTTATGGAGGTTTTCATTTTTATTTTTTTTATATGTTGCCGCCTATGTATATATATTAAATGAAAAGCCCTGGCAAGAGAGTGGTTATCCATGAAAATTATCTAAAGATGGAACGACCATTCTTTTAGTTTTTTCACATTCTCAAAAGCCATATCTAGGAATTTCATGGGCTTTGAGATTGTTATGCTGAAATCACATATATGACCATATACTAGAGGTTGGAAACTCGCCTGGCACAAAAACTGTTGTTTTTTATATGAAATCCAAATCTGAGTGCGAGCATGGTCACAACGATGCAATCTAAAGTATCCTGAAAATTTTTTGAAAATGAAATGTCCTTAAACAACTACCATTTTTGTGTATAAATTATGACATGTATCATGTAGATAGATAGATTGATAGATTGATCAGATAGGTATTTGTTGTGATTCATAATCTTCTATCCATGTACTATGCATTTCCCTTCCATTTGGGCCCAGATATTTTCTATTCTAAGGCCCTTATAGTTTAATTCATATATATATATGATGATATTAGGACTAAACATATATGATTCACAAACAGTTGATCAAATTGAATTCGTCATTTGATTGCTAGAACATTTATCCATCAGTATGGTACATGAACTTTCATGCTAAAAGTCTTAAAATTCACCTAGTGTAATTGGGTATTGAATTCATCTGTTGGCGCAGAGCACAGACATGTTGGGTCCACAAACTTTAATTTGCTCAGCAGCCGGAGCCATACAATATTTACTCTGGTAATACTGCTTTATCTTCATTGCAGTTAATTTCTTTTCCATTTCTGATATCCTTATATATTTCTACCAATATGTATTCATATCATTGGTTTTTATCCTTTTGAACTACTAATTTAAACTATTTCCGATACAGACAATAGAGAGTAGCCCTTGTGGAGAAAATAGTGAAGGAGAGGCTGTGAATTTATCTCAACTGGTATTTTCTAAGACTCATATTTAGATACCAATGGGAGATTTTGATGCTTACCTATTCAATGTTAGCTTGATTTACAGTTTTGTTCTTCTACAGTTTTTCTTGTATCATTTAAAATACATTTTTGTTTAAATGTCAAACATATCTTTTAACTTTTCCATATTTTTACTTATACCTGCAGAACCTCATCGATCTGGCAGGTTCCGAGAGTTCGAAGGCTGAGACTACTGGTGTGAGACGAAAAGAAGGATCCTACATTAATAAGAGCCTGCTGACACTTGGGACGGTGAGGCCTCATATACTGTTTTCATTCAATAGATTAGTAGTCGATCCATCTCATGTGATCTACATCAACATACTTACCATTGCTATACAGTCATTTCACTTCTCTGGTGGCTTCTAGTTTTCTGAATTGGCATATACCAATCACAATTACCATGTTAAACTGATGGGTTTTGCACGACACATGAGATATGTGTCTGTGCTAGTGAATATACATGCATGTACTTCTATACATGAATTTTTGGAAAAAAAACTATGCTAGTAGAAAGCAGAAACAATAGAGTTGCTGATTTACCTATATTTTCATTTCTTTTGTTCTTTTGGCTTGGTATTACTGTGGTCTAGCTTAGTTGAGAGTTCTTGCAACTTATGTATTAATTGTTTTTATAATTTTCATGGCTTTGTTTATGTTGTTCTGATGTCTATTATTGTAAGGATTAATGTTTTCTAGATTAAAGATATGGATGTATCCTTTCATGCCATGTTATTCATTTGTATAAAGCTATACTCGTTTATCATGACACTGTGTTTTCAAGATATAGAAATATCTCCAATCTTTCACTTCATTCTATTGGTATGTGGGCATTTGTTTTAATGTGATCACATAAAAACTAACATGCTACATCTGTTGGTCCTCCTGGATTGAAATTTTAATGTGTATGGATAAACACAGGTCATATCAAAGTTGACGGATGGGAGGGCCACACATATTCCTTACAGGGACTCTAAACTTACCAGGCTTCTTCAATCTTCATTAAGTGGTCATGGACGTGTGTCAGTAAGTATCAAAAGTTTTTTGTTCATGTCTTAATCTATGATTAAAAAACTGTGGCATGAAGTGCTGCATGACTACCATCCTGTAATCTTACATCATCATACTTCTTAGGCCCATGTTTATTCAGTTATTTTTGTCTAAATTACAGCTTATCTGTACTGTCACTCCTTCATCAAGCAATTCTGAAGAGACACATAATACTTTGAAATTTGCCCATCGTGCGAAACACATTGAGATTCAAGCAGCACAAAACAAGGTACTATTCCCCTTTGTATTAAATATCTAAATTAATATTTACATTGTTTGGAAAGGTTTCAATTGATCTCTGATGATGCAGATTATTGATGAGAAATCACTTATCAAAAAATATCAAAATGAGATTCGCTCTTTGAAGGAAGAGTTAGAACAATTGAAGAGGGGTATTGTGACAATTCCTCAATTGAAAGATAGTGTGGAAGATGATATTTTTGTCCTAAAACAGAAGGTATACTTGTACAACCTTTCGCTACAGTTGGATAGTTTTTAGATCACATTGCTCTGTAAAACTATAGCGAATTCTTATCCTTCTAAATTCTTTACCATCTTATGGTTTCAATATTGGAATGTGTTGCTTTAACCGTAGGAACGACCAAAATAAAAGGAAGAAAGCAGCATAAAATAGAAAAAGACATGTATCTGCAATAAATTGTGTTCGTCTGATATGCATATCCTATTAGATTGTGCCAATTTACATGTTCAATTATTTTTGAGGTGTGACACTAGGTTTCTTTTTATCTTGTGCCTTGAATTTGATGCAAAAATGTTTGATTGATACATGTGATGCATATAGCTGGAAGATGGTCAAGTGAAGCTGCAATCTAGGTTGGAACAAGAAGAAGAAGCCAAGGCAGCTTTGTTAAGCAGAATACAACGCCTGACGAAGTTAATTTTGGTCTCCTCCAAAGCCTCACAATCATCAAGGTTTCCTCAGCGCACTGGACCGAGGAGGAGGCATTCCTTTGGAGAAGAGGAGGTAATCTAGTAATTTTTTTAAAATTTGTTCATATATGTAATATCCAGATTTCTTTCTCCTTCGGACCATGATTTTTGTTTATTTCTAATACCATTCTAATCTGGTATCAACTGGCTACAAGAGTGGTGTCTGCGTTTAATTTGATCTGGTTATAATTTGTTGTGCACAATTTGCAGCTTGCATACCTACCTTACAAAAGACGGGACTTGATGTTGGATGATGAAAATATTGACTTGTACGTTTCTCTGGAAGGCAACAGTACAGAAACTACTGATTATACACTCAAGGAAGAGAAGAAATCACGAAAGCATGGTTTGCTTAATTGGTTAAAGCCACGGGTAATTTTCTCTTTGGTGGATTTTCGTTAGCAACGTTGTTACTTCTTGGTTACTTTTTTCGTACTTCCAACTGTCAGTCTGGTGTTTTAACGCAGAGAATTGAGATAGAAATTTTTGAGTTCAATCCAGATTATTCTTCTACCAGTATTTGGAGAAAGGATTTTTCTTTCATCTATAAAGGTTTAACGTTTTGAAACTTGATTCAACGACTAGCAATTTCCACATCCGTTAACCTCTTCAGTTCATTTTTGAAATTCATGCACGTTTTAGATTTTAGTTTCCTTCTTGTTTCCTCTTAGCACTTAGGCTTTACAGTCACTGACATTGTTATTTCATTTATTGTTTATCAAAAGAAAATGTCAGCTTTGGAATTTTTCCTTTTAAATGTTGGAGTTACAGTATTTAGTAGTGAATAGTTAGAAAACCCTGGAAAATAGGAATAAATGACCTGCTCCGATTAGAAAGTTCAGAAAAGGTTGTTGGCTCAAATTATATATAAAAAAGGTCGCAATGAAATTTTATTTTTGTTATATTTACACAAGTCCAGTGACTTGCAATTTATGGTGTTTGGTTGGATGTCTCTGTATATTTTAACTTCAATGTGACCATGTCTTGTAAGTAAATCAGATTGTGTTGTCGTCGTTGTAACACTGGAACTGGTGAGAGTAATCATAGGAAACAAATTGAAGTATCTGAATTCAAAATTATGTTGCTCAGGCGCATTTTCAGAATAAAAGATCTTCTAGAGATGAAAATTAAATTTGTTCCTGAAATTGGTCGGTATTGTCTCTCACATGGTTTTGAAATTGAGCAAGGATGCAGAATGCTCATATCAACGTACTCTGATTTCTTGAAATTTTTACTGTTGGGTAATGTTTTTTTGATATGCAGATGAATAATGTTTTTCTCACTTGTAGTCCTGAATCTTACTTCAGTGGCATTTTCAGTTTATTTGCACTCACCCATCCAGTAAATAGATCAACCAATATTAGTGTTCTCCTTAATTGGTTCAGTTTACCATTACCATACTTTCCTGTCCAATAGAACAATAACCTAAATCTTACTGCCACTGATTTAGTCTCATTTACAATTTAGCACACTTGAATATCTCTGAGTAAACTTTCAAATTCTGAATATGAATTCTCATTTACCTGGCACGTCATAATGAATTCTCATCTTAGGATGAACCTGTAGGATGCCCAATGCCACTAGGGTTTCTTTTTCATTGAAATGAATTTCGGCAACACATGCCAAACTGCGCTATGAGTAATTTATCTTGATTCAAGAAAAGCCCTCCGTGTCAGATGCGTTATATGTGATCTAAATTTAGAACTCTCCATGCTCAGCGTTCGTGTACAAGTATAACTCACTCGTTGTGTAGTTGGTGCAATTGAGGGTCATTTTAAATCTTTCTTCTTTTGTTACTATTAATTTTGCTTAGACTTTTGTAGAGATAACTTAGAACCTGTTTCCAGTCATTGTTGTAGCTACAAGCTGACAGAATTTTGTCAAAAGCAGACCAATGAAGAAACACTATGTTTCACGATTTGCTTGAGAAAAATCCAAACCATATGTAACTATTTAACAGTTTATTGCCTCAAATTCAGGCATCTCGCTTCTATATTTTGATGCCAAAATGTTTATTGTTCTTTACCAGAAACGAGATAGTGGTATGGGGACAAGTACCAGTGACAAATCAAGTGGTGTAAAATCTAATAGCACGCCTTCAACACCTCAGGCAGAACACAGCAATTATCATCCAGAATCCAGATTTTCAAATCCGTTACATACAGAAAGCTCTCCCTCTGCTGATCTTCTATCTGAGGTTAGACTGGATACAGAAGTTCCTGAGGATAATTTCCTTGGGCAAGAAACTTCTTCGGTATGTTGATGGTCTTTTCAATTATTTAATTCACTATTTCTCTGTGTATTTGTTGTGCATAGTCTCCCCGTCTAATTGGTTGGTTTTTTGCAGACTAGCATAAAAACAAGTGATCAAATCGATCTTTTAAGGGAGCAGCAGAAAATTTTGTCTGGGGAGGTGGCACTCCACTCCAGTGCTCTGAAGAGATTGTCAGAGGAGGCTCTGCGGAATCCCCATAAGGAACATACACACGTAATATGCTTTTCTCCAACCCATTTCCCCATTAGCTCCTTTTGGTCTAGAAGATTAAAATTGCGCTCCTTGAATTTTAGGCGGAGATTAAGAGATTGAGAGATGAAATCAAGGTCAAGAATGAACAAATTGCTTTGCTGGAAAAGCAAATTGCTGATTCCATCATGGCTTCTTCACACAACAAGATGGATAAATTGGATATGTCACAGGTAAGTTTACCTCTACATATTATTGCACGAATTGTTTGCTGTTGCAAGTCCATCGTTAAGCTATTAGTTGTTTTATGGCTGCAGACAATTGCTGAATTGACGGCCCAGTTGAATGAGAAGTCATTTGATCTTGAGGTGATATATCATTTACTGTTTGGCATGAGAATACAAATATATCTTCAGCGTTTCTATTACATTTTAAATGACATGCTTGATAACCATTTCAAGTAAGATAACGTCTGCTTGCTTCGCAAGACTAATCGAGTATATGTTGAACCTGGAGCACAGGTGATTGCAAATGTACTTTTTTTGAACTCTTTACGAATGAGAATATTCTTCCTGAACTTCTTAGTCATCATCCATCATTTCAGGTTAAAACTGCTGATAATCGGATAATTCAGGAGCAGCTCAACCAAAAGGTCAAAGATCAACGCAGACATACTTATAATTATCTTTATTCATCAGCGAGAATTGATTATAATTCCCAACTCTTTGTTTTTCTATCAGATCTGTGAATGTGAAGGATTACAGGAAACAATTGTCTCTTTGAAGCAGCAGCTCTCAGAAGCACAAGAATTGAGAAATTCTAATCCTTTACCTAGTTACTCGCAACGATTTGCTGAATTGAAAAGCCTTCATGCACAGCATCAGGTAGAAAAGGAAAATGCAGTGACAAAAGATAGAAACGAAGATTTGATTCGACAAGCGCAGGTTTGTTGTTAAATTCGACTGCCTTTGCTGAATGAGTGGTTTGAAATAATATCATGTCCTCTCCTTTCAATCTTCTTCCAAGGAAAATATTGTGGGTAAAGGAAACAAAAATTGCATATATCATGTCACAGTGCTGATGTGTCAATAATGGTAATACCATCCAAGTATCCATGTCATATAAAAGAAAAATTGGTGTTTCTTTTTGTTCTGAATTCACTAGCTTTACGAAGGTCGTATGCAGAAAGCAGGGTCTTTAACTGGCTTTCCCTCGTGGTACTATTCTTTTAAAATCAGATTATTCAAAAACATTACCTTTCACATTTTGTTCCAGCTTCCACCTTGTAGTAATCTAGTTGATATGTTGCTTAAGATTTCTCGCCACCCTACTGCAGTACTTCTACGAGTCATTCTCAGGATTACTCGGACATGTCCTTTTTTTTTTGGAGAAACAGAATTGGAGATTAGACGTGTCAGCTTTGGAAAATACAGGACATCCCTTTCTTTTATTTTGTTAAATGCTTTATTTTAATGACAACTCTGGAAAGCTGACGAGGATACATCTAAAAAGTTTTTAGGCTTAAAATCATCGGCATCCTCGTGAAGTAGCTTCAGATTTAAGCAGCAATATTAAAGTTTGACGTCAAAATAATAACTTGATCTGTCGAGACTATTTTCAACCGATTCATTATTTCTCATCTAACAGGTCGCTGAGATTGAAGAACTGAAGCAAAAGGTCTCTGAGCTAACAGAGTCAAAGGAACAGCTGGAAATACGGAACCAAAAATTGGCTGACGAGAGTTCATATGCCAAAGGGTTAGCGTCAGCTGCCGCTGTTGAGCTCAAAGCATTATCAGAAGAAGTTGCCAAGCTCATGAATCATAATGAGAGACTATCAACCGAGTTGGCAGCAACGAAGAACTCGCCCACGCAGCGTAGAGCTGGTAGCACGCTGCGGAATGGTCGGAGAGATAATCACATGAAACGCCAAGACCAAGTTGGGCCAACCTCCGAACTGAAGAAAGAGTTGGCCATGAGTCGAGAAAGAGAACTTCAGTATGAAGCAGCTCTTATGGAGAAAGATCAAAGAGAAGCCGACCTTCAAAGGAAGGTCGAGGAATCCAAGCAAAGGGAAGCTTATCTTGAAAATGAACTGGCTAACATGTGGGTTCTTGTGGCCAAGCTGAAAAAGTCCCATGGAGGTGATCTCGATAACTCCGAGTCGACGAGAGAGACACCGAAAATCGATGGTTGTGGACTTTAAATTCATCAAGAAATGATGTTAGTGTGCAGGAAATTGATTTGTGGATTAGAAGTTAGGTGTGTATGTGTATTTCAAATGACTTCGTTTTTTCCTCCGCTAAATTCTTTGACCAAATAAGACTATCGGCTTTCTTTTTTGTCTCATACAAGTTTGGACGAACTTATCACTCCCCGCTGTTTCCTGTGGGTCGCTTTGTGACTGCTTGTTCAGCTAATGATCGGTATATAAAATTGACGATGTAAAGGATCAGAATAGCCTCACATGAACTTATTTTTGCAAAAACATAACCCCATAAAAGTGATTAAATAACCAAATTATGTCATCTGACGTTAACATTGCCACACTTTTGCATGAAATCTGATAATACAAATAGATGGTAGCTAAACATGTCTTGTGTATCAATTGGGGGATAGGGGAGCCACGTTCCTCACACCACCCTCCAAATCCAAAACCCTAAAATGTCTTGTTGAAGAACCATCCACTCTCCCCACCAACCCTTTCACCTAATGGATTCAAATAATACAAATTTACAACATAACACCAACAAGGATTTCAGTCTTGGAGATATGCTTGGATTCTGTTTCATTAATGCATTCATCAAAATTCACTCATTCACATCCTCTGATGGATATTCTTTCTTTTTATTCAAGCTTTTCATATTAATTTTTATCAAAACTTAGAATTGTATTATTGAATTAATAATTATCATTTAAACATCATTTAATTATAATATAAACGAATAATATACATAATAAATCTAAACAAAAGGCTTATATGTAATTCTTTTTTGTGAGCATTATATATATTATAATTTATTTTATTTTTTAATAAAAATATCAAACTGTAGTGCAAAATAAATATATTTTGACATCTTAGAGATCTTAAATTTGATGTTGAATTCTATATAAAGTTACCTAAACATGCCTTATTTGTATCCATCTTTCTTAATAATAAAATTCACATTAACTATTGAAATTGTTGTTTTATTACTATCCATATGAAAATATCATAAACTTAATGCAACATTTCAAAATTTTTTTATATTTATCACATTAAATTAATGAAGTTAACTAAGAATATCAAATTTGTCGCATATCGCATTAATTTAGTATAGCAATTTAAAACTTTTAAAACGTGTTGCTTGATGATTGTTGAGTACTAGATTCGATCAGTGTGTTTGTCGTTTTCAAGTTAAAAATATCAAATTTATCGTGTATTGTATTAATTCAGTTTAGCAACTTCAAACTCTAACAACTTGCTATACGATAATTATTGACAACTAGATTCGATTGATATGTTTGTTGTTTTCAAGTTAAAAATTTCAAAGTTGTCATAGACTATAATAAATTTGTCGTTTACTAAAGATTTTAAATATGTTAGATCATTAATCATTAAAGTAAATCGATCTATCCAAAAATATAAAATTTGTCGTATACCATAATAAATTCAATAACCGAACAAATTTCATATATTTTGTACATCATCATAAGTTTTTCTACCTAAACTTCAGTAATAAATGATTTTTTCCTATCAAATGCATGTTTTATTATTAATTTATTGCTACATTATTAATTAAACTCATAAGTTAGATCATATATATGATTTGAATGAATTCTCCTATGTTCTTTAACAGTCATTCATAATGCATAGTTGAATGTCATTCATAATGCATAGTTGAATGTTGAGGATCTTGTTGGATGTTATATGAGATGATGGTTGCAATAAAACTCCTACATCATTTAGTTCATAAAGATAATTGTTGCTTTTTTACAATGGACTCTCGATCATAATATAATATAATATAACATAACATAACGTATATATACATATAACAAGGGTGCATGGTTATAAGTTTCGAGAGGTTCATTAATTAAAAATCATTAAAAAAGAAGAGAAAATCCAAGAAAATACTTAACATAAAATGATTAGAAGTAAATATCCAGAACCTTGTGGCCATTCTGATACTCACACATATCCCTTTCTAAGTTCTTCCAACAAAAGGTTTTGGAAAACCCAAATGACTACTTAAAAGAAACAGCTAAAATAGTTCACTCCCACAAAATATTTAACCCCAGATGAGACCAACACTTAACAAAGATGGACATTTCATATTTAACTCAAAACCCTAATTTCAAATTCAAGTCTATATATTCTTTTCTCTTCAAACTAAGCTCAAGCTCATGCTCAAGCTCATCATCACCCATTGTCTCTATTCCCTTGCCTTTGTTCACTGGTTTCCAACCGTTTAGTAAGTTCCTTGTCATCTCCCTCCTGTGAGACTCTTCACCCCTGCCGCTGCTGCCACCAACTGATGATCGCCTCTCGTAAGGATGACAATGAGGGCACCCGGCTCTCACCTGACCCTCAAGTGGGTGATGACCCTTGTCACCATTTCCTCCGATCATGGTTTCATATCCAGTTGCTTGTGCATGGAGCCTTCTAGCAGCTGTAGCTGGCTGCTGCACCGGATTTGGTGGATGATGGTGGCGGCCGCCGTGGTTAGAACGGGCCATGTTTGAAGTCAAAACATGGACATTTTCTTGAGGAAGAGGGTGATTCAAAACAGCACCTAAAATGTTAGGTGTTGCTAGCCTCAAGGCTCTTTCAAAGAGATGGGCATTCTGGTGGCCACCTAGGGCTCGACCAGTGGGGAAAACTTTGAAACAAACACAGCAAACATATCCATGGGCAGGACCTGAACTAGCTGTAGTTTCTTCAGAGCTCGTTGGTGATAAGGCTCTATTCATGCTAATTATTATCAGCCAATAAATATTTTTGCAAGAAAAGATGAGAAAGTTGAGTGATACACAAAAGAAGTAGAAATCAATATATGGTGTTTGTGTATATATATACATACTGACGTTGAAAACTAGGAGAATTCCTTGTCAGAGAATAAGGAAAGAGGTTTTGGATTTAGAGAACGGCAGTAAATAATTAAGAAATGACCAATAAGTTTTGCAATTCAAAGTAACAGTAGCATTCTTTGGATTGGTTTTCCAATACAAAAACCTTCAATTAAAATTAAAAATTATTTAGATTAAATTAACTAAAATGAAGGGTATGAATTATGAATTGTATTTTGAGAGGGTAACTGTTAATTGCATCTAAAAATAAGGAAAAGACAAAAACAAAAGGTTAGCTGTAGGGTTATGGCACAGTGGGGCATACCCCATATCATATTAATCCTTAATCATCCTATATATATCACTACCATGCCTACTCTATATTAATTTAACAGTTAATATATTAACTCTTGATGAATAATATTTTTTCCATTAATAAAACAATAAATTTTCATTTAATTTTTTTATATCTAAAATAACCTCATCATTTTTCTTCCATTATAGATTTCAAATCATGAAAATGTATAAATTTAAAAATACGTATAAATTCATCATCATTTTACATATTTTATTTATAAAAATTTCAACATTATTAAATAAATTTAAGATTAATATTATATATTTTAATATGGATTAAAAGGTTAAGCCCTTTGGATAAAAACTTAACTATAGCTTAATATATAGCATAAAAGAATTCAGAAATCCGTAGCAATTCCCTGCTGGCAAAAAAATTGGCCCCATATATTGCATGAATGCAACGTCTCAGAAGATAATTTAACTAAACATGGGAACTCCATTTAACTTAATTTCCATTTTAACCTTAAATAAAGTCCAAACAACTGCTAAGAATTCTGACTCTGCAATATTACATAATTATCCCACTAAACAACATCCCCCCTAATTATAGTCTCTAATGCCGATAAAGCTTCACATGATTTTCATTTTACCTGCTTTATTATTAATAAAACATCATATTTATTTATGTAATTAATCATATTAATATTTCTATATAAATTTTGATATAGCTTGTACAGGAGATTTAAATAAATCATTTTAAAATTTTCAAAAATGCAATATTTTTATTGTTTCAATTTATATGACAATTAAACATGAAAATGATGCTTAAAAGTATTCTGTATATTATTCATCAATCTATATGAGGTGTTATCAGCATTCGTACTTAATGAAGACCTGTTCTTACATACATACATACATACATATACATATATATATATACACACATGCATAATTCAATCTATAACTATAATTATATACTTGTAATATAGTCTTAATGTAGAATCCAGAGTTTTTATTACATTCTTATACATGGTTTGAAGAAATAAGATTTTATATGAACTTTTAATAAAGGCGACGGTTTCTTTGTCTGGACTTAGACATCGAGGATTTACTTGTCAAAGATTGAAAAATGAAAATTTCCAGGCGAAGTTGATGAGTTGTAGGAAACATGAAGGCAGCCATGAGACTAAAGGAAAGGGAAAGAGACAGAGTTTCACATAAGACAAACATAGTAGTCATATTTCATTAGTTCTTACATACTAACATCAGACCAGGCAGATTTTTTTCCATAGGAAAATATAAAAACAAACTTAGTTGTACTGATTTCATGTTGTCCCACCTTGAACTTGAACTGCATAGACCACCACTCTATCAATTAGCACGATTATGTTATTTTATACATGTTGAAAGCTAATTTATTTATTATAAGATGCATGTCTTTGTACTAATTATATGACTGTTAAAGACATGTAGCTTTAGCTTTTAGAGCTTCAAAGTCAAGTCCAAGTCTAGTTCGCTGTTCATTTTGTTGCTGATCTCCTTTTTTCCCTTCAGGATATACCCTCCGATACCTGCATCGTCTCCAGCCTTTGCCTGCTGATAATTGCAGCTGCTGCTCTCTACATTGAGAGTCAGGTCCCATGGCATTAACTTGTTGAAAGGAGCTGTAAGATAGTCATTCTGATAATTAACATTTGGGATCTCCTTATTTTTATGATTTTTGAGATAAATTTGGTCAAGATTAGGAGGAGGAACCCCATGACGGATAACTTTAGGAAGAGGAGGCAGTCCTTTCTCTAACCCCATCTGTGCTTGTAAAGACAAGCGAGAATTCAACCCAGGGTGATGAGCCCGGCGCCCTAGCTTATTGTCAAGACGGGTACCGAAATGGGGGTGATGATGGGTGGTGTTATTAAGAGATATTGGTGGAAGAGGGGTTGTTAGCATATTGAGCTCAGTTTTTTTGATTTTCTCTAAAATGAGTTTTCTCTCTTCAATCATCTGCCTCTTCTCAGCAATGCGTTCTCGTCGATGAGCATTCTGATGGCCGCCCAATGACTGAGAGGAAGGAAAGGACCTCAAGCAGCGAGTGCAATGATACACATCAGGTTGACTCAAAGTCAAAATAGCACCCAGGCTAGTTGCTCTTTGGATTGAACCAGCGTTCGTGCTTTCACAAGAGTTCGCTTTGCTTTGCATGTTGAAAACAACAACAACAACAGGAAAGGAGAAGGAGAAGAAGGAGAAAAAATGTAAACGAAATGAAGAAAGGTAAAGATGGAGAGGTGGGTATCAAAGAGTGAAAGGAAATGGGTATTTATAGAAGAGATCGAAATGGGTATTTATAGAATAGATCGAGGTAAAAAGAAATGGTAATTAATTACTTTTCGATCTCAGTGAGTAAAAGCTTGAAAGAGAAAGAAGGAAAGAAATCTAATTTTTTATATATATAAATATAGGGTCAAGGCATTGAAAGAAAGAAAAATGAAGTGAGAAAAAGGAAGATGAGGTTAGGTTTTGGCCTGTTAGGGTTTAGAATACAACGTGGGATGGAGAAGTGAGACTTGTACAAATTGCATGCAGTTGTTGAATTCATAAGGGGACACGTGGGGTTTCCTCGACTCCATTCAAGATTATATACTAACTCCGTTGAAGTGAACGATTTTATTTTATTTTATGATGATAATTGATTAATATACTAATCTCATAATTAATTATACATATTTATTTATTTATTTATTTATTGAGTATTTATTTTTTGAAAAATTCATAATATTAGGATTATTTACATATCAAATAAGATGATGATTGAGAAGTATTATTAAATCACCAATGGTTGTTGATTCATGTTGACACAGTAGTCATAGGAATTCATATAGTTCTAGAACAAAATCAAAGAAGAAAACTATAAAAATATTACCAACTAAGCTTAACTTTAATGAATAAAAAAAACCAAGTTTTTCTATTAATGTTAATGGTTTTGGGATCTCAGAAAGCTAAAAGGCTAGGTGTGGATAAGTAGCAATTGATACAAACCTCATGTGACTATAAGCAAGAACTATAAATAGCTTACCAGGTTTTACAAATTAATTATAATTATTTTGGTTATTTTGATTATATAATAAATGAAATTATCAATTATTAATATTTTACACTTTGGTGGCATTAACATATTATCGTAATAATGAGTAGGATGATCATGTTCTTCTATCTCAATGGTTTACATGGCTTTAATTACTAAGGAATTTTACATGTAGTCAAATTAAAAATATAATAGCTTAATATATATGAATATTATATATATGTATATATATATAAATATATATATAATTGAATCATTAACATAAATAATTAAATTATCTTAATTATTATCACATAATGATGGAACTAAGTTCAATTTTAATAATTTTGTTTGTTACTTGTTATCTCTATTGATTTAAATCCCTTGAAGTTTCTTAAAAGACTTGAATGGTAGCTATATTTTTGTTAGATGTTAAGCAAATGGGTATGGTCTTTGAATAGCTTGTTTTTCTATTTTATTAAAGGATGTGATTCACTTAATCTACGATGTTTATTCCAAAATAAGCAATAATACGAAGCTTCTTTGGTGGAAAAAAAAAACGTAATAATAAATAAACAAGCGGGTGGAGCGGGAAATGTAGAGAAAGAAGGAAAATCTAAAGATGAAGAAGCTCAAGAATCGAGAAGTAGGTACGGGAACAGAACAAGTGAGTTCATTTGTCTGATTGTTGGCTTTAATAGGTCAACTTGAGTTCACTGTGACCAACACACTTGCTTCTGCACTGCTCAAATACCTGTTCACCCCAACCTCTTTTCCCTTTTTTTTTCTTCCTTTTGCCCTTCCTTACCGTCATACTTATCCCAGACTTTGCTGCCTCGGCAGTTACCATCATATATTCAAACATTTGGCAGCTGCATTTCGTCAATATAAGCCAAATTTAGGTGTTAATTATATATATATATATATATATTCACATAACCATAGAAATGCATGTAGATATGAGTATGGAGAAATTTGAAATGAAATAGATATGCATGACATGAACATAGATTTATCAAAAATTTATGGTATAACCTTAATATTTATTTAAATCCAATTATGCATTGAACATGTAGATAAAATGAATTATATTAGTCTATATTGCGAAAAATGTATAGAAGTGGGACAAAAATCAAATAAGAAGATAGGGAAGAATCAAGATTCACTTTCTCCTGGTTGTGTGAGGAAGAGACACGTTTTCATGGCAGGAAACCAAGTGTGAGCGATCATGAGGGGTGAGTGGAAAGCTATCGTAACAAAAATGCTTGTCCTTAGAGTAAATCAAACAAGCAAAAATCCATGCACCCCAATCCAACCTCATTAATTAACTTGAGAAAAAGTTAGCTTCATTTTTAAGCCATGCATGCATTTCTTTCTTTCTCTTCTTCTTTGGACTTTTCTTTCTTAATCAGCTCTCTCTGATGGCCTTCTTCATATTTCCGTATCTCAATATTAATTGCTCCACTGCCCTTTTCTTTTCTCTTCCCCTCGCATTCTTGGCTCATATGGGTCAAGGAGTCCGTTGCCCTTTGCGTACGGATGGCCACCTTTTATTGGCTACGTGCATGGAAATTTCATTCATTTCTTAGATCCTAATGTTTCAACTTACGCTCTCTCTGCCCTAAACCAACCTCCAACGTCCATCATCGTCCTGTTTCTTGATCTCTAGATCACCTCTGGTCAATTTCGACAAGTTAATTAACTTCTTCTATTTCCGTACGTACCCGTACGATATAATATATTAAATGACTGATTAATTAAAATACATATCGAATAGCCTAAAGAACTAACTCATTAAACCAACTATCAAATTTTTAATGATGATATTCCAACAACACAAACACGCACGGACACACCATAAATTTCTAATAAATCCCTCAGAAGTCAATAGAAATTAAAAAAGAAAAAAGAAAACCTGAGAGCAGTTGGATTCACAGGAACAAGTATTTATCAGGTTTTTCGACATTATAAATAGAGCCCAGTTTTCTTCCTTTTATGATACTTAAAACTTCGAGCAATTATTTCTAGACCAGTATTTAATATTTAATTAAGATTATATTTGATAGAATTAAAAATTAAGTAAAAAATAAGATAAATATTATACAAATTATTTGATAAATTTAATTATTGATTTAATTTTAAATTTTTATTATTATGTTTATTTAATGATTTAAAAATATTTTTAAAAAAAAATATTTAACTATAAACAACTTAATACCTTAACTTTAAAAAATAAGTAATAATATTTAAAATAATGGAATCAAATTAAAAAATCAAAACCCAAAATTTTTAAAATTTTAAAACTGAAAATGAACCAATATACGAGAAAATTATAGTTGGGTTCGATTTGGATATTATTATTATATATTTCATTTTTATATTTAAAAAAAAAGCTCCCTTCCTTCGGCCATTGCTAAGGCTTCTTCTTTTACAACCGAGGGTCCCCAGTTTGACCGCATGTATTTGGATTGATTTGATTTTTCTATTTTACTGATAAAATCCAACCATATTAAACTAATCCAGTTAAAATCAAAAATAATAAATTGAATAGAATTTAAAATTTTAATTTAATTCGGTTAATTTTCCAGTTTATACTAAGTTTTGCTTACCCCTATCAAAAAAAATTAAATTGATTTAGATTATATTATTAAATCTAATTTAAAATCATTGCATGCTTAAAGTATATCATTATTTTAATGTTGCTTTTTAAAAAATTTAATTAGCATTTAGCTCTTCACTTGGTTTAGAAGTTAACTGTTTGAGATAAGAAAATTCCAAATTAATGCACTACAAATTAAGTTGTTTATATATACATCATTAAACATATACAAAACAATTAAAATTTAAAATCATATCAGAAATTAAATATATTAGATTAATAAATTTCATAATTTTTTATAAGTAAATTTATCTATAATTAATATTTAAAAATTTCAATATTATTAAATTAAGTTTCAACTTGAACGTCGGCAGTTTTAAATGATGCAATTATCACTATAGGGCCATAAGGAGACAAGCCGAGACCAAATTTGGTCCTATTTAGGAGAGTTGTTGGATGGGTCTAGTAAAATTAATTTGGTCTTAAAGAAAATAAATTAACATTAATAGTTATTATTATTAATTTTCAACATTAAATTTTTGAATCAATGAACATTGGGCCTTCGAAAAGACAAAATAAAAATTGTATATTTATTAATTTCAGCTCCTAGATAGGAGAAAAATTTAGTAAATAATAGTAATCATAATGTATTATACACGTATAATAATCTTATGAGAAATTAAAAAATTAATATGCAATAATAAATAATAATATAGTTTTGAAAGTATGGAAGCTTGATGGGTAAGAATAGGCCCACGTTGTTGCCGGCAACACTATTCTTTTCTTTTGCTATTTCTCTTTGTTTGGTAAACCAATCATTTGTGTTAGAGTTGATGAAGGGCTTCCAATTCTATAAAATGTGACAACATCAACAACCCTAATCAACCCTTATATATATATATATATATATAATTATTTACTCTTAGTTTCATTAATTTCTCATTACAAACTTTGCCTGGTTTTATTTTATATATATTTTTAATTCAAATATATTTCTTATATCATTTTTTATTTTGCTATTCTTTTCTATAGAATAGTAATGATTGTAATGTTTATTATCATAGGTTGTATAAAATTATTATTAAAATTTGTTTGATAATTCAAATTTTTAGATTAAATTATCATTTAACATGATATTATAATTTTTATAATAAAAAATATTAAATTCAATTTATTAAAATCTCAACTATTAGACAATGTATTTCAACATATAAATAGATATGAATCTACATATATAGAGGTAGAGTCAATATCATGACGAAGGAGGTTGAAGCCCCCTGGCTTCTACTGTATACGGATGGAAGGAAGTGATGGGGGGGATAGTCAATAGGTCAACCCGATTTGGTAAGTTGTGGTTTTCAATTGCTAACCAATCCATCGGCCGGTCAATCATGAACTTTAAAAATCAAAATATTTTTGGGATAAGATTATGTGTTTTTTTCTTTTTTGCTTTAATTATAAATAAAGAATATCTTGCTCATAAGTATATTCATTATTTTAAACTATTTTATATGTTAAAGAGGTAGGTTTGGTATAACCTATGCCTTTGTTATTATTTGAAACTCTTGTTCCAACAAATTAAGTAAATTAATATTTTTGAAAAAAAAAACAGTTTTAAATATCAAAAAATTATTTGAATTATGCAATAATTTTAAATACTCTTTCTATGATCTGAAAACAGTTCATCTAACTTTAACAGTATTAATTTTAAGGATAAAAACACTTACCATTAATATACTAAAAATATAAATAATATATTCATTATACATATAAGATAATATATATAAATGAATCCAATCCAGTTAGCTTTATCTTATTCAAATTTGATTCATTTATAATTAAATGAATTCAAGTTCAATTTTTTAAATTTTTGTATATATCATAAGTTTAAATAAGTTTAATCCAATCTTAATTCAACTTAATAAATATAAATTATAAAATAAATTATTTATTTTTTATTAAAAAATAAAAAAATTATTAATAAAAGTATTTTCAATTAATATTTATGATTTTATATTAATAATTAAATCAAAAATATTTTTATATAATTATAAATTTATAGAATATATTAAAAATTAAAAACTATACATCAATGCTTCTTATTAAGTTAATTCATGAATTTAAATAAATCGAGTATTATTTAAATTAAATCTGAATTATTTATTAAATAAAATTTACTAAATAAATTGTGATAAAATCAAATTGATTTATTTGCACGTATAAAGATGCATACCCATACCTATACATATACATATGTGTGGATATATATATTAAGTTGCATGGGTATTATTTTATTAAATTAGAGCCGTTTACGTACATTACAACAACCAATTTTGGAACTCCAATGAAATATAAAATTAAATAATTAATAGGTAGGAAATGATGAAATAAATATATAAAAATATACATGGTGATGGTTTAGAAATAGATGGTCCATGCAATTGCTACAACATAATTGGTTCAAATGCATTGGACACTTGTTCATCACTGAGAAGCCCAGAAAAAGAAAAGATAATACATTCAATCACCATATAAAAAAGCATATGGTTGGGATATTAACATTCTAAGGTCATATTAAATTTTAATGGAATTTTCAATCTTTTATATTAAAGACCGAAATAGTATAAATTAATTTATTTCTTGCAACGTAAGATTTTATAGTCAAAACCTTACCAAAATCACATAAAACTGATTCTAAGTATTTTGTTATGTCTGAAATTGACAAGTCAAAGTCATCAATTTAACTAATTAAATTCATATTCTACCATTTTTAGCTTTTACTAATCTTGACCAAGTTTACTCATTAAATCATTTTCTGATTTG
>CANYBF012000284.1:0-18686 GCA_948192965.1 Dalechampia spathulata
AAGATAAAACTAATATGAGAACTAGAAATAGATTCTTCAGCTGCTCCCAGCTTCAAACCTTCCAACTTGTCCAATCCGGATGCTTAGCAAGCATCTTCAATTCCTTGATAGCTCGCCTGCTGCAAATCAAGATCAATTAAAAACCAGTTAGAAAGCTAAATCGTTTATCTTCTTAGTTTTTCTCTCTTCTCCTCTCTAAACCTTAATTTCTTTTTTTTTTCAATGTCACTAACTGCCTTTTCCTTTTCTCAATCCCATGTTTAATCTTCCCAAAAACCGTCCAAAACAATCCCCACCTTCCATCTTTTATCCAATGGCTCAAAATAAAGGATGTAAAATAGGGTTAAAATGACATACACGAGTCGTGTATGAGCTTACACGACTCGTGTAAGCTTCGAAATAAACGAGAATGCAACTGTAGAAATGAGACGAGCCACACACGAGTCGTGTATGTGCTTACACGACTCGTGTAAGCTTCGTAGGGGAATGAGGTGCAACAAATTGAAGTAAATGCAAAGAGGAGAGTCATATGGGCGAGTCATGCACGACTCGTGTATGACTCTCCACGAGTCGTGTATGACTCGTGGGTGCAAGAATAACAAAGGGGCGAAGGAAGCCGAGACCTACACGACTCGTGTAGATCCTTACACGAGTCGTGTAGGACTCATGAGGCATACTAAAATTACCTATCTAATTAAATCTAAAGAAAAATACCCAACTAATACTTAAACTAATGACTAAGTGATAAATGAAGACCTAAATCAACTAAATAGATGCACACTAATCTATCATCTTAAGGTGGTTTCCTAATTATGTAAAGTATCCATGAAAAATCAAGTAAAACTAGGACAAAATGAATAGCAAAAATTCTAATATGCAAATTCATGAATGAAAAGTAAACAAGGTAAAGATATATACAAAACATCATAAAATACTTCCTAAGCTTACTAGAAATGCATGAAAATATGATAAAAAATGATTACTTAAACATGAAGAAAGACATTGATAATGCAAATTATCATCGATCATTCTGTACATCTTACTTTTATTATTATATTAAGAATTACTTCACATATTGCTTAAATAAAACAAATAATGAATTTATTTATTTATTTATATGTATTTTGGTTATAATTATATTTATCTAAAGAAAATGGTTTACCTCAAACATAATGTATGAATAATTATAAAAAAAAATTATTAAATATACACCAAAAATAAAACGGAAAAAGTAAACCGAAATACTGATTTTTAAAGAGATACTTTGAATAGAGATAGATAGTAATTCATTTTGACTTTACGAATTAAGACAGTTAATGTGAATAATAACTTTTTGTTCATTTTTCCAAAATTATTACCTTTTTCTAATTGTGCTTATCAGCATACTTCCCCCTCTTCTATTCTACTTGTGGACTTCATAACTTATCTCATTTCATTATTAGTTTTTAGTTGGTATTTATTTATCCAATATATATTTTGAAGGATATTTCAGTAAAATATCATAGCAATGATGACTTTTTAATATTTTAAAATAATCAAAATAAACAATTTCAATTAAATATCCAAAAAAATATGATGGTTTATTTTCTAAAAAAAATATTATTATTTGGAGAAAGAAACAATAACAAATAAAACAAGTAAAACATGGAAAATGGTAATGGCAACAGAAGATTCCGAGCATTAAAACAAGTAAAAATGGAAAATGGTAGTGTTGGGTGGTTTTACAATACAGAAAGTAACCAACGATCAGACCAGACAAAAGGAGAAAGTACTGTTCTAACAAACATAAGAACATGTAATACCAAACTTTAATTGAACAGTGTGTGCTATTTCATGTCGTGGGGTGGCACTCACCTGTGCCGCGCTGGTGAACTCATCCACACACGTCCCTTTTCCCGCAGGTCGACGTCTGTGTGGAATTACGTCCATCAATAATTGTAGTCCGCTCCCCACGTTATACATCAATCAAGAATGCGTTCTTTTTTCATTTTAAATTTTTCAAACATTTATTTTTACTTATGAGATAAATTACAATTTAAAATTCAAATAATTTCCATCTGATTCAATAAATTTAGTTTTGAAGCAATCTCAATCATTGCAAGATACAGAAGAACCAAATACCAATTTCAGCATCCCGGTAAAAGCTCTGCACGATTTCAAGACCTGCCAGCGCAAAATATTCATTCTACCGACCTTTCCAATTAATGATACATGAAGCAATAGCCAGGTGTTGATTTAAATGACCGAATGTTGGGCAGTTTTTCCCTATTTTACAAAAAAAAGATTTGAAAATTTTGCATTTACAGGACAAAAATAGGCTAGCCATGGATGCTCTGTCAACGAATCATTCTGGAAAAAGCTCCAATGTGTTGGCTTGACCTTAACATGAAAAATCAAGAAGGTGCCGAACCAGAACGTGGTACCTTGTCACAGCACCGTTAACGTGCTACATTCCTGAATTCTGAAGTTGCTTCTTGAAGTTTCTTCTTTATTGATTTGAAACTGCTTTGCCCATGTTTGGTCCAATCAGTTGAGTAACTTCGCTTCAGAAAATCTGATATAAGAGGTTGTGACCTCACTGATAAATCCCTATCTGAAGCATCATCATATTCTGCCAAAAGGAAAAACAGGAAGAGTATCTCATGATCCATGCTTCTTCTTAATGTCAGAACACAAATCATACTAGGCGTTTTTTTTTTTTGAAAAAAAGCAGATTTTACAGAGCATTTTTTGGCTATCAACATTATGCTTGATAACATCTTATTTAATTAGAAATTCACCTGAAGACACGGGAAGCTGATATTGCCTTTTTAGGAATTTGGAAGCCTCTCTGTCTTTTTTGTGGCACAGTATTCTTAGTAAAGTGTCTGCATCTTCTAGACGCCGACCACGTTTATCTGAATCATATCCTACTGAGACATATTCACTTGCATTCATCAACATTCTGATTATTGTGTCAGTCTGGCAAAAAAGCAATCGTCAAACAGCCAGTTCCTGTTACTTTGACAGAAGAAAAATATCCTCAATCAAAACTTTACACACCTGAACGGAAAACATGCCAAGTATCTGTTGAGCGAAATTCGCTTCTTTCTCAACTAATGAACGAGGAAGGCCTTCTCCATTTGCTATAAAGAAATCCTAGAGAGAATTGACAGCAAAACGTTTTATTGACAAGCTTATGGATCAACAAATAGCTAACATTACAAAATAAGCAACATGGCACGGCAAGTACCCATACCATTCATTAAGCAGGAAAATCCAAATTCAAAATTGAAGTCCTGTCAGATTTCCATACATTGGTAATATCCACAGAAAAATGAATTAAGACATGTTTTTATGTAAATTTGGTACTAGTTTCAATGTTGAGCAACTTTCTGAAAAACAAACTTTTATCTGCAAGTGCGTTTTTCATGCGTGTTCATTATAGAATACATTAACCCATTAGAATTAAACTCCTGCAACCCATTTTGTTAGATTTAACTTTCCAGAGTTGGGAATCCCAAGTTGAAAGCTTTGCCACTAGCATTTGCTCTTTTTGCGAGAACTTTAATTCCTAATGATCCAAAACTTATCAAGTCCCAAGTTTTGTCAAGTTCAACCTCTAATAAAAAAAGATATACCATCATTATATTTCATCTTTTCAATAAATTTAGTAATGAGTATAGCAGCCATATTGTTTTGATGGGCTAAAATTCAAGTTTTTTATTTTTGTCATTTAAGAATTCAAAGAACTATTATACATAACTAAAATTTTATCTTTCCTTTTCACCACCAGGAATTTTAGGACTTGTCTTTATCATGTCAAATCTTCTATCTCTTGTTTGAATCTTAGCAAATGTTAACTCTCCTCCCACATTATTCAATAGACAGCAGCTAAATCCCATAATTTTAGACCATTTTGTATTTCCTAGCAAAAGATCGAATTAACATGTGAAGAAAAAATTAGCAACATCAAGCTTTCCGCAAGGAGATGACAAGGTAGCAAGAAGCCACCAATCAGATAATACCTTATGACATTGTAAGTATTGTCCAAACAAATTTGAGTGTACAGAATCGTTCACAAATCTTCAAAGAGATACCTTTAAGATATTAAAGTCATCTTCCATCAAAGAAACATCTGAATCAGAGAATGCACGAGAAGGTCCTCCATCCAACAATATCCAAACATAGGCTTCCTGTACAAGATTCAGGTTCAGAAAAGGAAAATCATACAAGATTTAAAATTCAACAATTATGTTCCAATTCACAACAGATTGGACAGAGAGATCTACGTGTACCATTGTTGCTCGAAAGATGCTTGATACCAAACGGTCTCTAAGAGCATCATCAATCAATCCACATATAAGATCAAGTACCTACATGAGTACCCATAAAGTTACAAACATAAATACAGAGAAATCATAAAAACGGTAGTATGAGGTTCATTGTCAAAAGCTCATGCACGCACAAGCCTAGCTGATGTACTTCTATGTCTTATATTATAAACATGAGAAGGAAAACTTTGGTGAGAGACTATCAACTTCAACGACTTACAGCATCAATATGAGGTAACACATTTTCCAGTCGTGAACCTTCAACATCACCATGATACAAATAAAACAAGAATTTGTCTCTCAGATCCCAAAATACAACTCTTGCTCCTGGAAGTTACATTTCATAAGAGTAATTAAATTAAGGTCATTTCTCTTTCGGTGTCAAACACCAATTTAATTGAAAGTGCATGTTAGAAGGAACAATATAGTAACAAAAATTCAGGTTACTTCATAGCATCAGGAAGGGAGAACTTGCTGAAAATAATGATAATAAAACAGGTTTATCTATAACAGGTAGCGAGATCATTAATAATCCCCTTTACTCATATAGCCATCGCTGAAGAATACACATGCCAACACACAATACACAAATTCATGCTGCAAATGCAGGACATTGCCATATTTGAAGAATGTTTCCGTGCGCTAGCTGAGTCCAATTATATTGCAAATGCTAAAGTCAACTTACCATGTGAATATATTTATTGCAATATATTTGATAAGAGCCACAAGCGTTACTTCTAACCATTCCAAAATCCTTGGACTACTATGTAAAACTTTCATCTTTATCCAACAATTACAAAAATTAGTATGCCCTGTTCAATTTTCTACATTCATCGCATGAATATGACAGAAATTCAGACATACATGTAGAAACTGGGAACCTAGCATTAGATGGACATATAGTAGCCATTACAATCAACACAGCTATACTTCTTTAATTGACAGATCCATATTTATGTCTAAGAAAGAAGGTGGAAAAAGCCGCAACAAAACCTATGTTCAAAAGATCATCACAAGTCATGGATAGCGAATCAACAAACAGTTTTACATGTTTGAGATATCTAACAGAAAACCACCAATATGGATCATATAGAGAAGAGAAAGGTGAAGATTCACTAGTAAATGACACAATTTTCATAAATTCAAATGAAGTCAGCTTACCAGTCAAGACACAAATTTTGTTCATAGCACCTGTTGCAGTGTCCTTGATGACGCTAAAAGTGGTGGCAAATAATGCATCAATAGTTTCACTATGTGTTAGCAAACTATCATCCTCCAGGGGCTCGTCTTGTGCTGGATTTAAAAAAAATAACATGTATAAGCATGCATCTATATGTGTATTCACATGTATACATGTGAAGAACTTATTAGTACCAACTTAGAATGAGATTATATTTTCATTTTAAATCCATTACTATTACTATTTAAGTTCTGATTTCTGGTTAAAGAAATCATTCATCCAGGATCTCAAGTCATCAGCGGAGCTTACCGCATCTTTGTTTATTGGATGGCTTGATCAGTGCTGATGATTTTCTAATTCCATCTTCTAGTATACCAATTTGCTTCTGAATATACTGCATGGCCAACATGAAGAACACTTGAACTCTACTAATGAACCTAAGTGATCATATATCATGCCAATAGTTGTAGTTATGAACAAAACTTAAAAATATAAGAGCAGGAATTTAATGCCACATCAAAGCAAAGTTCAGTCCATAGGCAACATAATAAGAATCCGATGAAACCAGGTTAGCTATAAGGGAAGGAAAAACTTGATCTAAAAGTTACCCTTGAATCAGAGATATGAACTCATTTCATTTGACGCAGGCATACAAAGCGAGTTTCACCTATTTGTTAAGGAGTTTTTGGATTTGATAATACTAATGCAATCTGTCAAAATTAGTTCTGAATAATACTTCTTCCAGGGTTTTACATTTAAAGCTTCCAAAACATGCTTTCCCGCCTTATTCATTCATCACCTGAACAGTGTTCCTCTCTCCCTTTTCTATTTGAAGGAAGATAATAAGGAAAAAACAAGTAAAAGGACGCTTACGTGAAGAGTGTTCAACCTGACGCAAAGTTTTGGCGTTGTCAACTCATTCAGCTTTAAATTCACATTCTCATCCAATGGTGCACACTCCAGAAACCTTTTCTTAATCACTGGGATAACAGTCTCCGTATAACGAGTTAAAGGGGGTGCAGATGGATAGAGTTGATTCTTCTCGACTGCAAAAAGAAAAAGCACATTAACTAGGATTGTTTGCTATCGAACATGATATTTGGAACACTTGTATCTGAAATTCTTTATTTAGCAAGGACAGAGAAGCGGCAGAAAGTATAAGGTCTGGATTATAAAAATTTTGTATGATAATGTTGCTCTAACAAACTGCCAACACTGAAACAAAAAGTTGTCTAAGAAATTTGGATGGAACACAAGCTATTGGCAGAAGAAATCCAGTTGCATGCAAGGAAATTCCAGGAGAAAACGCGATGGATCTTGTATTATACTACAACCAGTTAACTAGTTAGAAATAAACATTGCCTCAGAACATGGTAAATTTACAATCAAAGTTTAAACATCAGATGTCATTCTATAACAAAAACAGTAAACAGCCAACCCAACTAAATCTGAGGTCTCATTAAAGGACAGCAATATGACTGAAACTCTTGGTACACCCACCAATCATAATTCATTAACTAACACCACCTCCAGCATTTGACCAAGCTTTTTCTTGATCAACTAGTTTGTTAGTCAGCATTTTTCCAATTGGTAATTCTAAAGTAAAAAAACACAGTTGATCAGGTCCATGGAACAAGTAAAATCTACACAGGCCTAGTAGATGATCACCCGAAACATATAGAAAAAGGTAAATGAAGTTGGTGCAACAAACTCTGACTTGCACGTTCAACTTCTCAGTCATCACCTAGCGTCCAATTTCCATAAGCAAAACTAGTCTCTTATTAGATTTAGCAACAAAATATTTAGCTAAAATTTCTAAGGCTTAAGTACACTTCAAAGAACAGAAATAATAAAAGGAAATAAAAGAAAGCCACAAAAGATATTCTCATGATAAAACATAGAGATTCTATCCCGCAAGCATACCAGGAAAAATTTGAGAGGAAAAGCAAAATTAGAAAATATCAGGATTTCATTCGCTGTACAATAAATTCAGTTTTCTCAAGACCACGAGAGAATGTATGAGTAAGCAACATGTGGAATCCCAGATGTAAAATTAAATATAATTATAATACCTAACTGGTCGAGCATTCTCATCAAATAAGTATTTAGGCTGTGAAATATAACGGATAATAAAGCTTGTAGATGGGTGATATCCATTGGGAGATTCAAGCCAAAGAACTGATCCACAGTCTGCAAGTCAAAATTGAATGTGCAGGGAATATCATAAACAATTCATTCAAGCTAATACTATATGAATACAATAAATTATAACAAAACCAACTACATAGAAACTTGTAAGCAACATTGTTAGAGATGTCCAAGGACATCTTCGGATAATGATTCTTTTCTTTTGACAGTTCAAAGCTTTCATATATATATAAACAGAACTTCCAAGGCTTTTCCTGGAATTGTTGTAAGGCTCAAAAAAATATTTAAATTTTTCAATTTTAATTGATTTATTTTTTTATTCTTTTAAATCTGTTTTTGAAAAAAACATCAATTTTCCCAAAGAAAATGGAAAAGCATTTTTTCCATCACAATACCCAACACCTCCCACTATAATTTCATGCCAAATAACTCAGTTAAAATGCCTGAGAAGTTTTATACCTCCTCTATAATCCTGAACACTTCAACTATAGATGCTGCCTGCCGTTGATGAAATGATATAGGTTCCCAATCCTGCACATTCCTATGTCAAAAGTTGGTTGAACTCTTGTTCTTAGCAACTTAAATTCAATTCTGTTCATAATTTCAGTTGCAACCATAATTTTTGTGTGTGCAAATGGAGCTTGTGCAAGTGCATGAGCACTACATGAAGAGAGATTGCATATAAAAAGTAAAACCAACTCATTCTTTTTTCCCAACAGTTTGTGCACCAACTGGGTTAGTACGTTGAGATTAATGCTTTGAATTAGCTTAAGACATGCAATATCAAGGTACCAGGTATAAAGGGTTGGCATTTTCCGTTGGTACCATGAGTTCAACCGACAATTGCGGCACATCCTAATTGATTGATAAGATAATGCATCATACCTGAAATAAGAACTCACAAAAGCACACTACACTAGATCTCCTATCTATTGTGCTAAATTAAAGTATTTTGACAACATATCCAGCTAATTCACATTTTAGAACATCACTACAAGCAGTTTGGACTGACCTCAATATCAAAAGCACGTTCAGTCCATTCCAAGATATGAGTGTGCTGAGATATTACCCAATCAAGAATGAGCGGTAAAGACAATTGTCCAATCTGACAAAAGTGAAGTAAATGGTGTCAAATTACAATTTAAATGTACATAGAAGATACTCTAGATTGTTAACAATTACTAGCTCCCAAGTGCATGGATGAAAGTTATTTCCATATCTAAAAGTTGCTTATTACCATGCGCATGCAAAAGAGAAAAAAAAAGTAATCATAACACAATAAAAAAATTGCTTGATCTGATTATAAACTCATCATGCATCCAAGACTATGTACTAGCAGCAAGGCAAGGCAAGGCAAAACAGAAGTCCTGGATTTATTAATCAGCTGCTAACCTGATAATGGTGCAAAGTTTGATTGGGGGACTGAAGAGAGCAATTTGCTTCTAAATTCAAATCATGTAGCTGAGTCAAGTAATCATCTAACATTTTAGCAGCAGGAAGAACCGACCTGACATCTTCAGAAAGAGATGACACCCCCTTGAGGAAAGGCTTCTGCACATTTACTGCAATAAATGAGAATACAACAGCCGTGACTAGAATGAGATAATTACAAACAAAACCAGAACAAACCAGTCTCTCCCCATAATATTGGTGCAGCAGAACAACTGACTTCATCAGGGACTCAGGATACCATTGACGGAACACTGGCCAAAACACATTAAACTCTCTTTCTGCAATCAACTTTAGCTCCTTAGCAAGCATAGCCAATGGATGTGTCCTTTGCACTTTAGCTTCAACATCTACTTTTTTAGCAACCTAACATCATATGTATGTTAACTTCAAATAAGGTTACTAAAGGACTGTTAATATGAACTTTTTTGTGCTTACCATTGCGTCAGCTATCTAAGAACATCACAATACAAATGAAAATAGCAGTACAAACAACTATCAAAACACAGAATCTTATAAAATACTCACCCGTCCATAGACAGCTGCAGTGGATTTCTTGACAGAATACTTAATCTTGCCAGAAACCTTATCACTTGAAGTGCTTGGTTTTGTTAACTGCATAAACAAGCTAAGAATCTTTACATAAGATAAGAATTGAGGCTACCTATAGCTTATATAAGTCTCCTGTGCAATACCAACAAAACAAAACTCAAAAACAATTATTGTGCCCCCAAAGAAAATGATAATGAGAACATAGACTTAACAGGATCTCTCTCACTCTCTCTCAACAAGTTCTACAAATAAAATCACCCCTCTAAAAGTTTTGCAAATACAACTGCCACACCAGAAAGGAAAATTATACTCCATATCCTATTAAGTCACTCTAGAAGAAACTTTTTGTTTCATTTTTAAGTGTCCCATTGCAAAACCAAAAAGCATTGATTATTTTCTTTCTAATCTCATTATTGCATTTATTTTTCTCTTCCTCATCACTTTTCACTATTTCTTTATTATTTCTCTCTCTTGTTTAAATACTAATCAAGAATAATTTAGTCAGTTACAATTATTTTAAACTAAAATGAAATCTTTCAATGATTTTCTTAATCTTTCTTCAACAACCTTAAACGAATCAAAGGGAATAGATCATAACTTTCCTCTCTCACAATGAATTCTACAAATAGACTACCACTCAGAATACAATTACAACTACCGCTCAGCTAGGCTTCCTTCACCAGAAAGCGGAAAATCATAGGCCTCTATCACACAGACAAGTAGTTCTACAAGTAAAACTACTACACAAGTTCTGAATATTTGACTGTCACTCAATGAATCTTCCTTCACTACTGAGAGGAAAATCACAGTTTACAATTCTCCCTCCCCCCTCTCAACAAGTTCTACACATAAACCGCACTCAACTAGTTCTAAAATTACAAATGCCACTCAACTGGTATTCCATCCTCAGAAAGAGGAAACCAATAGGTCGTAACTTTTCCTTTGAGAGCCGAAAACAACATCCAGGTAGTGCCACCAGAAGCAAGCTCATAAACCTCCAAAACGGGCATTGTAATGTGCAAGCAGGGTTCACTAGGATTGTTACAACATCCTATTTGGGATAGAAATCCCAGTAAATATAGTTTCCTTCACAATTAGTATAATTTCCTATATGACTATTATTTCATTTATTCTATATATTATATTCTTGTAACTACAGTATAAACCCTCTTTGAGTTGATGCATGAACTATATAGTCTTTGCGATTATTGCACATCCTCTTCTGTTATATAATATTACTTTCTCTAAGTTTTTACAAGGATAAAGGTGCACAAGTAATAAGTTAGGAAGACATTTTGCAGTTCTGAAACCCATAAGCTTATAAAAGTTCTATCAAATAATGATTTCATTTCACAATTGAAGAAGAATTGAAATAAAGAAGAAATGGTTTTACAGCAAGTTCAATTGTTCCCTCCAATAATCAATGTTCCCAAAAAAAAAAAAATGAAGAATCCCACATAGAGAAAATGTGAGGAGTTTAAATGGTATATAAGTGAAGTAGATTGGTATTTAGCACAAGTCAATTGATTTTGTGCAATATGGATACCAACCTCATTTAGAATCACTGTTTAGAGTTTGACCCAACACTCGCTTCGGTCCATGGAAATTCTACATGGGTTCAAAACCTAAGATGCTAAAAAATGACTAGATAAGGGCTTGTGTTCAAAGATCTGGAATTGGACTAGTTTGGAGTTTAGACTCGGTAATGGACCTAGAGCATTTGAGATAGGCTTAAGTGAGATAGGCTTAAGTGTTTGATGATCCTCCAAATCCACACCAATTGCATTGGAGAGTGAGTGTTAGAGAATCCCACATGGAAAAAAATGTAAGGAGTTTAAGTGATATATAAGTGGAGTAGATTAGTATAGAATAGATTGGTACTTAGCACAAATCAATTGATTTTGTGCAATATGAGTACTACCCCATTTAGGGCCATTTTTAAGAGTTTGACTCAACACTCTTTTTGGCCTATGAAATTTCTACAGACAATACAGCTGATTCCCAAAAGTTTACTGCTCAATTCTAGTTCAATGGTTAACAGACAATTAGCACATGATTATATCAAGGGGAGAAAGCAAAACTATATTTTCATTTAAATTATGATGAACTTGTTAACCACCACATGTATACAAGTTTAGATCTGACCTTAATTTTACCCTGATCGTCATGTGTAAGAACTCCAACTGTTGACACCAGAGTCATAAATGCTTTGAAACTAGAACATTTCTGAAAGAAAAAAAAAGTATCATAAATAGGAAGAAAATCCACAAAATCTTACTATTTTGATATATAATAAAGAGAGGTATCATGGCACAATAACCATAAGAAGTTAAAAATTATTGAGCAATCACGTTTGCACATTAGTCCAAAAGACAAACTGCATCTCTCTTTATGAAGATATAGTGTTAGTTAGAAGCCTAGTACACAACAAGCATACAAAACGACCATGCTCCCTCCTCCCCTCCTATTCTACCTACCTCACCAAAATCAGAAGCCTAGTGAAAATATTATCATTCGCAATTAACATATGTATCAAAGTAGTCAATAATAGAAAAGATACAAAAGGGCTACTACCGGCATATGGCATACTTCTAAGATGAAATTCAATTGAAAATATTTAGCAACAAAAAAAGGGCATGAAAATCTTGACAATCAATAGAGTGATTTTTCAAAACAAGCAGTATTTGAGTGTATAAATATATATCAGCCTCATTGTAAATGAAATTTATTGTAAAATAATGGATTTGCGTCAGAGCTTTATTGCAAACTCAAGACAGCATTAAAGAAAATAAAGGTCAAGTTTTCATGTGAACATTTATAAAATAGGATGAAATCAAGGACTAATTTTACAATGACCAATGTAGCTCAAGTACAAAACTCGAAAGCAGACAAATCAATACAAAAGATTAGTCAGATTACACAAAACAGCAACCACAAATGGAATGTGATACAATAATGCCACTGAAGATTAGCAAATTACCCGACTGAAATGCAGATGATAATCTTCCAACGTACTGTCGGACCAAATGCTTATTGAGAGGCAAATAGATGACGCTAAATTTAACTTCAGTTCATGCCTATCATACTGTCGTGAGCATACTAAGCTATTCATATATTGCTCCTCCTTTCCATCAACTTCTTCAGTAGATAGAAATTTCTGCAACTCAAGGACCGCATATTCTAAAAGTGGCTCAGCTTCAGTCTCTACAAACTTCAGCAAGGTTTTTTGTTAGAAGAAATGGTAAGTGAACATCTTCAGTGTTCAGCATTGGAGCATATTTCCACCATAATGCTGGGTGATGCAAGAATCAAGTTAACTAACAATATGAAGACTAAATGGGGAAAATGCCATAAAAAAATAGCTACAACATTAGAGTAGGAGAGAGAACAAGTGAAAGAGAACTCAATACGTTTAATATGCACCAGCCAGAACTCTGAAATTCATGATCACGCAATATTAACAGTTCCTTTAACTATCCTATCAAAGCTGCTTGACCACAACACGGGAAAACTACATTCCCATTCATCTCATTAATGATTAAAGCAATCATGTGGATATTCCTTGTGTACACAGTTTTCTTATATTATACTCACAAATACACTTCACATTAATACATTTCAACAGAACAAGAGAGAATGCTTAAAAACTGCACTTCTTATGCTAGCAACATCCACCAAAGGTGCTTGAAACTTGAAACGTGTGCCAAAATTGCTCCTAGTACCAAAGACTTTATCCAACACCTGTTATTGCTAAGAACCTAACTGAGAGCTTGAATGGGACTAAGAGTTCATTTTCTTCAAGTTGTGTTTTCTAAAAGTTAAAAGCTTTCAAAATTCCTTTTATCCAATCTATGCTTGCTTTTGCATGCATGGGATGTTTAACTAATTTCAAACTTCACTGGATCGGGCTGAATTGTACTGGTTTAGCCTTTAGGTCAGTGTCCATCTTTCTAGCCCCTGTACATAAGGCTTCTCCGGCATGTGATCTTTAATTTCCAATGCAATCTTGTCGAACCACATTTCTAATAGATGGTAATTGAAATGAGATGCTAAGAATTTCTAGCAGTAAAAGGAACTAGAAAAGGCTGCCTTTCATCAGCCATATCCGCACTTCTGACAGCACCAAAATATTGAATTCATTGTCCTTAATTTGATCCCCAACTGTAACTTCACCCAAATTTTCAAGCTTCTAATGAAATTAAATACAACTTAAAATTTGTAATTCTAGCTGGCTCAATCTTGAAAATGATGTTTCAACTTCAAGAGTTCAGCCATATTATAATGTGAAAGGCAGACAATTCATAGTGTCAAGCTTTTTGACAAATAAGATATACCTGCTGAAAGAGAACCCACCCATATAACGCATTATGCAATTTCTCAGTGATGCCTAAAACAGGCCAGGTTAATCTTAGAAGTGATAAGATCTCATCGGCTTCCTGAAAAAATTTCAAGTAACAAAAGTGACCGTCATTACTATTACAACAATGAGATCAAGATGACATTGTTTTACTACAAATAAGACAAGAATCTACCTCTATGAGCTGGCCTTCATCAAGAACATCAAAAAGACCAAAAAGCAACTTCTCATAAAGTCTTATGTTCAAATGATAGCTAGCAGCCCAGTAAAAGGTTTCACCTTCAATTCCATAACGCCCAGGCAAAGAAGACAAACTTACAGCAACTTCTCTAATAGATACTAGAATAGCAACTCGCTCAGATGGTGACAAAGCATCCCATTCCTACAGCACGCAGAAAACCATGAAGGTAAAGTGTTAGAAAAAAAGTTTGGCACTTCCAGTTAATGCCAAATAATACCCATACCTTCTCATCTCTGATCTTCCCAACATAGCTTCTAACTCTTAGATGTTCAGTTGTCATGCTATGAGAAGAAAAGCAAAGAAATTCCTCTAATATTTTTGCCTGCCACGATAATTGCAAACAAAACAAGCAGAATTGAAGATTTAAAAACATTTAGAATGATTTGCAAAATGATACTCTAACAATATGGTCCACGCCATTTTGATAACAACACAAATACCATAGGAGCCATTTGCTAATAATCTGTCAGAAATTAAGCCCACATAACTTCATCAAACAGTTAACTATCAAAAAAGCTACTACAGGTTATTAGATAGAATGATCTCCAAACGAATTTACATACCATATCTAAAGTCAAAGGGAAGGCCATTTTGAAACTTACTTGCCAATAATATTATAATATAGCAATCTAGGTGCAAGCTTAATGCAAGATTTCAGAGGGAGGAAGACATATCATGCCAAAATTTTCAAATTTAATCAACCCTGCTCCCAACCCACATATGAGACCTCACCCTCCAGAGTACGAAGAGTTCAACCACTTCTACTTGTTAAAGCGTCACCAACATCTAGAACAGAGTTTCCATAGTTATTGGCATAACAATACTTCACAAAGGGCAGATACAGCTAGCATCATAAATAATTGCAAAGGTTAAACTATATTCATTGGCTTCACTGCACCAATTAAAATTACAGGAACTGCAATGAGGAAAATCAGCATGTGCTTAAACTTGTCTAGGCCAGCTCTATGAGGCAAAGGAGAGCGAAACAACCAACCTGCCTATTTTTCCATTGCATATAAGACTTCTCATTACGAAAATCAGACTTGAAAACTCCATTCAAAAACCCTAGAGAAATATTAGTAAGGTCAATCTGTCCGCACATTCTCCTTGCTGCCAACTGTGTCAAATTTCTCCTGATGCAAGAATCCATTTTTTCTGAAATCTAGTAAAAAAGCACTGTTTACTTTTTGTGATTAAAGAAAATATAAATTAATTCCCATAAAAGCACATCCAAGCAATACAGCTCCATTTCGTCATACACATGCACATGCATTAAATGCAGATTAAATCAAAACAAAGAATGCCATTATAACTTTTTCCTGGAAGCAGTATATAGACTGTTCCTCCTAAAGAAACACTAGTTACTTCCAAGATTCAAGTAACAACTGCCATATCACAGATAAGCAAAATCAAGCAAGCAACAGAAACTCTACTTTACATGGTATCATCTGCAGACTAAAGAATCTATAGAAAACTTTTTATAAAATCAGTAATAAAAATTAGTTGCCCCTTAGAAGATTTTCAGACCACCAACCTCCCTAATGGTTTTACACACTTGAACATTCCAAGCTTAAAACATAATAATTATAACTCCAAACAAACAATAAAATGAAGACCTGAAGTTGAGCTGACTTTCTCCAGGTTACAATCATATTGGTCCTCTTATAATTTATAAATTCATGGAAGTTGTGCCGTTGACTTGGAAGTATTTACTTATATATTACATTTAAAGATAAAATGAGAGGCAAAGATCCTATCACTTGCCTGCATCTGAACACGAATCGTATCAATGAATTCTGACTTTCTTCCAATAAAATGAGATTGTGAAAGCATTTTCTCTCTTTTACTTTTCAACCCAGGTAAAAGCTTGGAACTCTTCTCTTTCTTTCTATCTTCACCTGCATAGGCTTCAACACTAAAATGCAAAGGGGGGAAAAAGATGAGAATGTGAAAACAAGTAAGATAAAGAAAGGCACCAAATGCCAAGAAACAAGAAATAAGTTGTAATACAAATACGCATATGTGCATTCATATGCATGCTCACAAGTGCACATTAACAAGCAACACTAATCTAATATAAGGATTAGTTAAACAGGTAAATGCAGAGATATAGAGAGAGAGGAAAAGACAGAGAGAGCGTACCCAGGGGTACCAGACAAAAAAATAGACGCAAGCAACAACTCATAAGCTGATTCCCGCAAATCATCATCAGACAATCCTTCAAAAATCCTGAAGTTATGTATCAATTTACTCAAAAGAATAAAAAAAACTAACGTTCTAAGAAAACTATGATTTCACTTCAGGTGGATTCATCAAAGAAGAAAACTACATAACCAGCTTTTTCTTTCATGCGATATTGGTAGAACTTCTTGCAATTTTTTCAATTCATAACAAAATACAATTTAACAGTAATTACCAGTGTTCAGACTAGGTAAACCAAGCGGAGAGATTTCCAAACTCTTCTGTGAGGGCTCGTCATTTGAGTCTGCTGCCACATTATATCTAGGACCACATACATTCCCAAATGTTTCATGATTCTCATCTCCACAAGCATTATCCGTCCGCCCTGATAACTGAGTTGGATCAATGGTTCGGTGCCCACCAACTGGAGGCGGGGCACGCCTAGGAGGAGATCCAGCTATATTTGGATCCGAAACAAGAAAATAGGAGTCCCTTGCTAATGAATGTCTCTGCAAATCCAATAACAAATCAGAACTCTCAAAGCTAAATGCAAGCATAAATTCATTCAAAATTTTAATGCATGTAACTACTGGTGCCTCTAATCTTAATTTTCTAGTTACATCACCAGAGACAAAAGTTGTTCGAAACCACATTTTCCATAAACACATGATCAACCATAACTTGTAATGTTAGTTCCAATTTAGCAAAAGAATACACCTAAACAGTAATGTTTTGCACGCAATACTAATCTCCACATCAGAAGCTTAATGACTAAGTTAAATAAAATTATGCACGCATAATAACTAAAGAAGCAGAAAACATAATCGAGCTCCTTTTTAATTACCGTCACAGGATAAGCAGATTCCTGGAAGTACTTCTTAGTAGCTTCAGTAACATCGATAACTCCACCTAATTGAAAGAATAGGATAATTAAGCTAAACATTAAAATAGTCGAGCAAAGCAGTGTTCATTAAAAGAAGAAGAAGATAATCGGTTCTCTCAGCCATCAAAAAGGAACAGAAGTGGAAATGGAAACGGAGATATGTCTTCTGTTACCTGACTTGAGGCAGTGGACGACATAATCAGCACTAAGCGTGTCCAAGTCGACACCGGAGGGAGAGCTAAGAGGAGAACGGGATTGTTTAATTGAACCGGTAGATAAGAGAAACTCGAGAAGTTTCCGGCGATCGCGACGGTACTGAAGCAAGAGAGCTGTCTGCTGCTGCTGCTGCTCCATATAAATAAAGCTATGCAACTACAGAGAAGAATAGAGAGAGGGATTTAGCTCTGGAGCTATCCAAAAAGGGCAACGGGAACGGAGCTGCTAGAAAACTTGTTTTAGTCAATAAAGCCTCCAAAAAAGGACGAATTTTAAAAAACAAAGGAAAAGACATTCTTTTACTCGAATATAATGTTTTTTTGTTAGAAAAAAATGGCTATAACTGGGCTTGGCTGTGTTTCAAAAAATACGCCGGATAAGTAGGGATTGTTTTGAGCTACAGGCTCGATCCATCTTCACTAAATCTGTTCACACACAAGTATCTTAATTTATTTTCTCAATTATTTCAAATCAAAAATTCTTTTTTTAATACAAATCTATAAAAACAATGCACTTTTAAATTAATCTACTTTTTTATTGTTTGTTTTATAATTTTCTAATATCTCTCACCTTTACATTTTCGCTCATAATCTTAGAATTTGTTTTTTTTTCCACAGATGTAACTTAGTTATATTTATTAACTCTAAAAAAGGGTCGATCATATTTTTAGCAAAAATTAACCATACAAACAAGTTTTTGGTCACTTGTTGAAATTGGACTAGCGAGTACTTATAAGTGCTTGCTTCCTCTGCCTTAATACCTCCCCCGGCGGCTATGTCCAAACACCAAACGCGTTTATCAGTAACGTTTTGAAGTTTACTTGGGCATAGCTGCAAGAGCAAAGGGAGACATGAACCAAACAGTAACATCACATTGGCATTCGGACTAAACCCACAAGCGGGAGTTCTGAAAGCAAAGGAAAGGACGGACCCCCACAGCACAATACATGGCCGGGAAACCATATAAAACGCAGCAACTCCTTTTCGTGTGCGCCAGAGCGTAGCAATTTTGGCCGGAGAACTAATCGTTTAAACTTATTCCTTTAAACACCATAACAAACCAACCCCCCCCCCCCGGGCGGGCCCCGGGGGGGGGGGGGGGGGGGGGGGGGGGGGGGGGGGGGGGGGGGGGGGGGGGGGGGGGGGGGGGGGGGGGGGGGGGGGGGC